>JANHFO010003647.1:10959-22415 GCA_032468095.1 Pareas carinatus | reverse complement strand
TGCCTCAGTGAATATCCTATTTCTCATTATAAATCGATGTTGATCTGCTCGCCTCTATTATTATTATTATTATTATTATTATTATTATTATTATTATTATTATTATTATTATTATTATTATTATTATGTAAAAAAGCAATAAAAATCATAAAAAAGGAAGATTAAAAGTCACTCTTCCTGTGCCTCTGCTGAAGTCAGTTGTTAGCAAAGTTTAGTAAGATCTTGATAAGCTTTGATGTCAGTTTGGCACACTGGCTTTTTACAAATGGGAATTGAACTGCAAGGATGTCTTTGTAGGTCTCTCTCCCCACCCTTAGATAGAACAATTTTGTCTATCTTTTTATAACTGAGGATGAACTGATTCCATCATTTCATTGGGGCCCTAAATAACAGAGACTTGTTTCAAGCAATTGAATGCCAAAGAAACAATAAGACTTTTCAAGTCAATTTTAGATATTTTTAGATATATATATAGCACTGTATGTGTATTCTCACTGTGTGCTAGCCAAGTGATTTTATAAGGGTGATATTTGTACTAGAAATGCAGCTGGAACAGTTTTAACACGATTCAGTTAAGTTCATGCAGCAGGCAGAGATAGACAAAGCATTATCTCTTAGCTTCAACCGTGATAGTACAGTGGTAGTAGTAAAAATGGCCTAGGTGAGGAACATGAAAGGATGGTTGAACCCCCCAAATAAACCCGACTCTCTCTGAATTCTCCAAAGCATCAAAATGGCTACTTTGTGAATTGCTCCTTCCTTCTTTGGAGTTTGGGATTTTGCAAATATAATATATTGAGAAGGATTGTGGGGAAGCTCTGAAAGGAATGAAAGAGAGAATCGTGATCGCTTATCTTCTAATCCAGTGTTTCTCAATCTTGGCAGAAGAGTTGCTTATCTTCTTGATTAGGGCGCAAATGAGCATAGATTAACTCCAAGATTAACATCAGACCATCAATCAAGAAATAAAACAATACCCCAAAAAGGAAACTGCCAAACAAGCTAACAGTAAACAGCCCAGCCAAAGAACCTCCAAGATTGTTCCCACCAATAGTGACAGGGCAAGTCACTGGATATATAAACTGAGAGCAAACCCCACTCCCTACTGGCACTGATGAAGGTACCTAGTCGGGTAATGAAATGTCTGCAAGAAAACAATCAAGCTCAGCGAGCACCAAAGCCCCCTCATTTCAGCCGTGAGCTGCAAATATTCTCTTTTAAAGGTCCATTGGCTCTGAATGGAGAGGAGCAAGCTTCTTGTGTTCAGTTGCATGGCCAGTCTGGTGCTGAGACTTTATTTCTTTAGGTTCGTTGGGGTGACAAAGGATCAACCGAAGAAGGAGCCCGGCTAGAGAAAGCGAAAAACGCAGTGGTGACACTCCCCGAGGAAACAGATGAGCCGGTTCTACCCAGGCCACCGAAGGCAAAGCCTACCTCATTGCCCTCCCAGGAAAAATGGTACACACCTATCAAGGTACTTGATGCATCTTTTATCATTGAAGATCACATTTGCTTTGTGCCTGTTTCATTCATTCAGAATCAGAATCAGAAATTTGCTGGAATTTGTCTCCGATATACATGCTTTATACCTACATACATGAAATAAACAAACTGTGATTGCAATCATAAGATGCATTCATAATCATTTGCATATATAAGCAAATGATTATGTATATAGAGAGATAGATATATAGATATGCAGGTCTAGGTGTGTTCAGGTCTTCTTCTGTGTAGGACTGAGAATATCCTGGTGACATTTCAGGGAGGTCTCCCTTGCTATCTTCCATTCTCGCCGAAACGTCGCCAGGATATTCTCAATCTTACACGGGAGAAGACCCGAACACACCTAGACCTACATACCTGTATCCGTGAAAATCTACGAAAACATATATAGATATAGATATATATCAATTGTCTGCCCATCTTAGTCGATGATTCTGGGTAGCTCACAGTTCATATATATGTATGTATGTATGTATGTATGTATATTGCAATTTAAAATGTAAAAATCATTTTAAAACATTGAAAAGAGTAAAATGAGTAAATAAACATTAAAAACATCCAATTCAAGATAACTCAAAATAAAGATATTGGGCCTGTTAGCAGTTCAGTTAGTGACAGTTCAAAGTTACAACAACCCTGAATAAAGTGACTTATGTCCATTTTTCACACTTATGACCATGGCGGCAGCCCCCATCGTCCCATGATCAAAATTCAGATGCTTGGCCACTGACTCATATTTAAGACGGTCACAGTGTCCCAGAATTACGGGATACCCTTTTGTGATCTTCTGACAAGCAAAGTCAAAGGGGGAAGCCAGATTCGCTTAACAACCCTGTCACTGCCTTAACAACTGCAGTGATTCACATAACAACGCTGGCAAAAACGGTCATAAAACTCACTTAACAACTGTCTCACTTAACGATGGGAATGTTGGACTCAATTGTGGTCGTAATCTGAGGACTACCTGTATAGCCAGGAAACGGGACCCTTGACACATTCAGTGCCCCAAGCTCCGCACCATAGGCAGGCCTTAAAGGCCTTGTGAAAAGGTTGGGGCCATTATGGGTGAAATCTCATAAAGGAGCTTTGTTGTAACTTCAAACAGTTGCTAAATGATCCGTCCTAAATTGAGGACTGCCTATACGTCTATCTAATGTTATGCTATACAAAATGGAACAAAGGAGTCATGAAAAATAACCCTCGCTGTCTTTTATTGGGTTTTTAAACTATTTCTTGACATGTGCATCGTAGGGAACTTTGCTTCATTCAATAACTTCCTGTTTTCGTTAGCCAAGATTTTATTTCAATGAAGATGTTATACAGCCTTTAATCGAGACCAGAAGATACTTGAAGAGCTTTATTTGATCTTAAGTCTGTATATTTCTAAAAGCCCAGAACTTGGAATTTCCAACTCATTTAACACACTGTTAGGGAGCACTTACTCATGTATCACTGGCTCAGTGTGTTCCCATTAAAGAGAATTTATACCTATTAGCATCCCATTTAAGGCGCGATTGTTGTCCTACAGTGTCATTTGGCTGGAGATGGTGCCTGAGACATATTCAAGGATGGTTAATGGGTTGGGGAACGGCTCTCACCTCTGCCAAATCATCAAAAGTCTTCCTGGGTTTCTCTTTACAGGGTCGACTTGATGCCCTTTGGGCTTTGCTAAGGCGGCAGTACGACAGAGTGTCTTTGATGCGACCGCAGCAGGGAGATGAGGTTGGTGAACATATGTGCCTGAAGGCTTTCCTTAGCGTGGTTAAGGATGTGCACAGCAGCTTCTTAAGCTTCCTGGGAGCGCTTGAGATGCTTAGTGCAAGGGAAGAACCTTCTCATGGTATCGGAGTGCGTACAAATCTCTCCCCCATGTATAGTAGGGCTGTATTACTATTATCCTTCCTCATCTTTTCTGCTCCCTTCTCCTATTGGTATCTTATAATTATATTACCTTGCTGTTTGTATATAGACTTGTTGTTTATATGTGTATGTTCTTTGTTTGTATGTACATTGGTTACGTTACCTCATTGTTTGTATGTACACCGAGAGCGTACTCCATTCTCATTCTCAATCTCATTCTCATTCTCATTCTCTCCACTCCATTCCATTCTATTCTATTCTCCTGTGATGTAAAAAACTGTTTTCTTTTCTTTTTTTTGGATGGAACATTCATATATTTGAGTATCTAATTAGAGCTCTTAGATCTAAGATAAGATGACTTTTCTCCACTATTTTATCTAGCATGGCATTATTCAGCTGAGCATCTCCAGATGTTTTTATTATTTGCCTGCTTATCTACTGGCCTTGTAGATCACTCCAATGGCAAACAGCCCTGAGCAGGAATTACGAAAATGACATTAACAATGTGTTCGCAAAGCAGGAGATTGGGAATAGGAGATGTGAGATGTTATCTGCGGTGAAGAGAAGGAATGGATGTCTCCATCTGTGGTGTGAACTAGCCTCTGTTCCCTTCAAGCAGTACCTAAAATTACTATTCAAGCTTCCCCTTCTGCCCCATGCTTCAAGCATCAGTGGTAGTTTATCATATAGTGCAAGGGTTTCCCAACTTAGCCACTTTAAGACTTGTGGGCATGACTGGCTGAGGAATTCTGGGAGTTGAAGTCCACAGGTCTTAAAGTGGCCAAGTTCAGAGACCCGCTGATATAGTGCTTTGAAATTTAGAGAGTAACCCTCTGGGTTTCACCTGGAGCTTGCCATTTCATAAGGCTGTCCCTGTGACTCCTCTTGTGTGTATGAATCAGGAATTATTACCTGAAGAAAGGAACTGATGATGTTACCTAGTTGGGTAATGAGATGTCTTCAAGAAAACAACCAAGCACAAAGAGACCACCCAGAACCTCACAGTTCAACCCTGAGCTACAAATATTCTCTATTGCGATTGTGTATGACAGCCGTTTTCAACCTGGTGCTCTCAAGTTAATTTGAACTTGCAACCTTTGGAATTATGAGCCCTGGGGGCGCAGTGGTTAGAAGGCAGTGTAGGCTATTTCTGCCAAATGCCAGCAGTTCGATTCTCACTGGCTCAAGGTCGACTCAGCCTTCCATCCTTGCGAGGATGGTAAAATGAGGACTCAGATTGTTGTGGGAAATATCCTGACTCGGCAAACTGCTTAGAGAGGGGCTGTAAAGCACTATGAAGTGGTATACAAGTCGAAGTGCTATTGCTATTCCCGGTTAGCAGAAATTCTGTGAGTTGCCATTCAAAATACATCTGGAGGATGCCAAGTTGTGGGCAAGCTAGTGTAGACCTTAAAATGGAGATTTGTTCTTGACTTTTATTTTTATCTTCTTTGAGGCTCATAAGACAGGCTTCCTGGATTGTATATCATAAACAATCAGGGATGAAATTTGTCAATAATGTTGACATTAGTAGAATTCTCGGCAATTTTTAACATCCTTGTGTAGAAACATTCACCTTGTAGATTCAAAAGCCTGCGGTTGCGAATGAAAGGAGCCAGAAAGTTAACCCAGCTTTCAAAAACCCTCCAAGGGAGAATTCATCAAGATTTCAGTGTTCAGTAACACTGCTTTTAAAATTGAACAAGTTAAAGGCAAGACTGAGTTATCATTCAAATCCTTGGAACATCTTTCATTCATGCCACCAGAGACAGGTGGTGGAATTGCACGTTAACTAGACAATTTTCTCCAGGTTTAATCAGTAAGAAGCTCTGTTGAAACAGATTACTTTTAGGTAAACCTGCTAAAAATGAATCCTTTAAATGAGTCAGAGAAACCTACTTCCGAGGGAGATGTGTTTTCAGAAATTGATTTTCCCTTAAATACCTGGATCACGTATATGCTTTTGTAGTTCCTTCCCATATGTCCTCACCCTTACAGATAAAGAACCACCATTGAACTGTGTGTGACTTATTTAATTAATTTAATTTAATTTATTTAAATTTATATACCGCTCTACTCCAAAAGGACTCAGGGCAGCGAACAACCATTAAAACATACAGATAATACAAATACAGCATTAAGACTGCTATCATATCACCCCTAGTCCTTCTTTTCATTAAGCTAGACATACCCAATTCCTGCAACCTTTCTTCACGTTTTAGCTTCCAGTCCCCTAATCATCAGTCCCCTAAACCAGAGGTTTTCAACCTGGGGTTCGTGGACCCCTTGGGGTCCTTGGCACGTTGCCAGGGGTCCACCGACAGGTCAAGATAAATTTGGAAAAAGTAATAGACATGAATTGCCGATTAGTAACTAACTGAATTCATGGGAATGGGGTCCTCCATGTAGCAACGGCGTGTTTTGGTATCCACAGCTTGAAAAAGGTTGAAAACCTCTGCCCTTAGCTCCTTCCTCATTTCACTGTTAAAAATTTGGTGGGGAGGAAGAACGAAAAGAAAATTAAAGCAAACTTTTCAGGGAGTTGCAGGCAATTGGCTGTTGGCTAGCTCGGGAGTCAAATATTTTCACCGAGTAGTGATTTGCTACAGTTGTAAAAGCATAGTTCCTAGCTGGGGGAAATGCATTGTTTTATACCCCCGAAGGAAAATCTGTTTGTGTATTCACAAGTTCCTCGGCACAGACATCTTCAGAACCTCATGTGATTATAAATCAGGAAGCGGAGCCATCCCTTCGCCTGACTCTGAAACTCAACCGAACCAAAACCAATCCTTCCTGCCCATCTCTGTGCTTGCCCCATTAGAATTCCCGGTCTGGAGTTAGCCCATTGAAGTTGAAGCATGAAGAATCAGAGGGGAAAACCCCTCCTCTCCCTCCTCCTTCATTCGCCCCCCTCCCCCAATTCTTTTCTTACAAAGGCCGGCTATTAATGGGGAGGCTGACTCGGTTTGAGAACTGCCTTCCATTGATCAGGAAAAAAAAGCTTTGATTGCAGATGGAACCCCTCGGAGTCATAAATTTTTCAGCCGGCCCTTGGTGAAGTGAGGACGGCTTGTACAGGTGTGAGTTAGCAGGTTGTCCCCGACATCTGTTCCAGGCAGAGACTTAGGTCCACATCCGCCTGCAGGGAGACCTCTGGGTTGTCAGCAGATGCAGCTAAGGAGGAAGAACGGGATTGTTTGGTCTCACAATTTGCAGCCCGAGGCGGGGTTCAAACACGAAAGGTAGGGTGGAGATGGACACAGCTGCGTTCCCAAACTTGCCCCAGGCACAAATAGAACAAACCTAATGCAGTTTGACTCCGTAATGGCGGGGAGAGACGCGAAGAGAGCCACTACAGAGAGACGGAACGTGGCAACATCTGCCATCAAATTTCCAGGGAGTAGCGGAGGATGGAGAGCGGGGATCTCGGTCTCCCCCTCTTCCTCCCCGGTGCTTAGCTCACGTTAAGCCACGGACTCTTTTGAAGACCTTCCATCAAACATCTGGAGGTCATCCGCAGGAGCGCTGTCTTTTCCCAGCCTGCTTTGGGCTGGGTGTTGATTTGATTGGAGTTAAGTTTGTTTTTTGGAACCAACAAGAAGATAAACTCATAAGTGATACGCTACCCGGGGGAGACCCGGGCTGTTTGTTTCAAATCAGGGAGAGAGGATGAGAGGAGAAGAAAGAGTATGATACTTTTGGAGTTGTTTTGTTAAAGAAAATAAAACAGAGGAGTCAACTTTCCCAGAACGGGCTCCTTGAATTTCATTGTGGTTCTGTTCACCTTCTGACCACTGCAGCCACTTGGGGTTTTTTTTTAGGCATTGTTGCAGCTGACATGTTGTCACGCTGCTACAAAAGATGGCGTCGGCTGTTCTTTTCTGCCTCTTCCTCAGTGTGTCTTTCAAGTGGGTTGGGGGCAACCGTAGACAGAAACTTGGCATGAAGTTCAGTGTGAGCATGAGGTTTCTTTTGCTGCTAATCTGAGCTGGCTCATGCAGCAAATCCTGTATGAGATCAGGATTGACACACAGACACCTAAATTACTCACTTTTCTTTCGGGATGGGATAGGGAGAGGACAACTCATTTTGTCAGTTCTTCTCTGTGGGATTTGTCAGGGTTGAAAACTTTATTGCCATTTATAAAACCATTTATTTATGTATTTATATTGGGAGGCTCAAAAAGGAAAGGTTGATAAAAGTGGAGATTCGTTCTTGGGGCTCGTGGGTTTGTTTCCAAATGTTTCGTTACAAGGGTAGGTAACATCTTCAGCAGATTTCTGGGGGATGGCAGTGTTGCTGTTCTGTTTATAAGGTCTTCATGTGGTCAATAGGAGTTGTGATGGGCTGGACACCTTGGGGAGGATCTAGTGATGGTTCTTGTGATGGTTCTTGTGATGAGGGGTGGGTCGCATAGGGAGATGGGCTTGTGGTGGTTCTTGTGATGAAGGGTGGGTCGCATAGGGAGATGGGCTTGTGGTGGTTCTTGTGATGGGGGATGGGTCACATAGGGAGATGGGCTTGTGATGGTTCTTGTGATGAGGGGTTGGTCGCATAGGAAGATGGGCTTGTGGTGGTTCTTGTGATGGGGGATGGGTCGCATAGGGAGATGGGCTTGTGGTGGTTCTTGTGATGAGGGGTGGGTCGCATATGGAGGCGGACTTGGGATGGGTCTTGTGATAAGGAAACAGGTGAGGGTCATTGGGAGGTGAAGTGCTGATTGGAAGAATTGGGAGCTGGTTGAAGGTTAATGCTGTCATTGGCTGTGCATTTGATTTGAATTCTCAGGGGTTCGCAGACTGGTTGCAGGTTGATGTGTCTATTGATGGGGTTGCTTGTCGAGTTTCGGAAACCAACCCACAAGGTCGGAGAATGAATCTCCATTCTCATCCTACACTCGAGCTACAGATATTCTCCCTGAATGGTTGATGTCAATTATTGAATGCATTCTCTAAGAGTGTACAAGGATGCACTCCTAAAGAATTAATTCCTATTCTACAATGGATTTTCTACCCTACCCTATTTTCTGGTATCAAACAAAAACTCACCAGTTTTTATTCCAAGGCTGGTACTTTGATATTTGTAAAAATAAATATCAGCCTTAAATCTTACCTTTCTTATTTTTTATTATTGAATTAAACTGTTCTGTAGCATCCTTATAGGGGTCCCTGCATGGCCTTTGTGGTTTTACTCAACCGAGGTCTTCACATAAGACATTTTTACAAGATGAAACAGACTAGATTTGAAGTCTTAGTGCTACCTACATCACATGAAGAATGCACTATTAATACTGATCGATCTTGATGCATTGTGGCTAGAAGTTCAGAAGTTCAGTTTCTTTGACCCCAAGCATGTTCAAGCGGGTCTACCCAAGCCGGGATCTACACTAGTGCTTCTCAACCTCGATAGTGTCCTCACCATGGCTTGCTGGGGATTTCTGGAAGTTGAAGTCCACCCATCTTCAAGCTACCAACTTTGAAAAAAACCTATCTACAGTCAAACAACCAGAGAATATAAAGGTAGTCCTCAATTTACAACCCTTTGTTTAATGACCGTTTAAAACAGTACTGAAAAAAGTGACCTATGACCGTTTTTCACACAACCGTTGTGGCATCCCCATGGTCACATGATCAGAATTTAGATGCTTGGCAACTGGCTCGCATTTATGACGGTGGTCGTATCCCGAGCTCATGTCATCCCCTTTTGCGACCTTCCGACCAGCAAAGTCAATGGAGAAACTGGATTCCCTTAACAACCACATTACCAACTTAACCACTGCAGTGATTCACTTAAGAACGGTGGCCGGAAAGGTTGTAAAGTGGGACACAGCTCACTTAGCGACTCTCTCACTTAGCGATGGAAATTTAGGGCCTGGTTGCGACCGTAACTCGAGGACTACCTGTTGCCTGTGCGTATCAGTGCCACATCTTCACCAAGATTCATTTAGCAACCACGTTACTAACTTCACCACTGCAGCGATCCACTTAACAACCGTGGCCAGGAAGGTCGTAAAGTGGGGCGCAACTCCCTTAGCAACTGTCTCATTTAGCAACAGAAATCTTGGGCTCAGTTGCGTTCGTAACTCGAGGACAAACCTGTAACATTGCCTGCGTCGTACCACTCCCCCACCTTCGCCAATATTTGATGTGTGTGTCTCTCTCTCTTTTTTCCTCCCTTTGACGTTTGAGCAGAATGTCCCACTAAAAGGCAGATTGGAACAAAGCAGTCGTATTTAATTGAAATCTTGCTCTTGGGACAGGAGATGACTTCTGTGCAAAACTGTGCTCCGTCGTAAAATGCAAAGTCCCTGATTCCAACAGTGCAATTACGACCTGGAGTAGGGGGAACTGACGTGGTTTATGCTAATGCCAAGTATCTCATTAGTCCAGTTTACAGGAGGTCTTGCTCCCCTTCCAGAAGCAGCGTGTAGGAACCTGACAGTTTAATTCAGCTGCTCCCCTCCAGAGGAGACGTGACAGCTTTAACTGTCTTGTGCATCCAGATTTATGAACTAGTCTTACGCTCTTAACCAGATTAGTTCCTTTTCCATTAACTCCAGAAAATAGGGCAGCTGTCCGAGGGGCTGGTTGTAAATTTGATATTATCTGCTGTGTTAATCTCTAAGCTTTTCAGATGAAGAAGGCAGCAGATAACAGGATTAAAGTTTCACATCCCGGGGGTTTTTTTTTCACAGTCTAAGATGGGGATACCGAGAAGAGGCAGGACGATTGTAGGGAAAGAGAACGAGGGCAGGCATGCAGAAAATGGAGAGAGATTTCTGTCATTAATCTTAATTGATTGCCAGGACGTTTTAATCTGGGTTATTAATTAGGAAAGTCCTTAATGCACTGTCTGTATAGAAGCATCAGATGCTCTTTTATGAATTATGATGTGTTTGTGTAGATACAGGATTTATTGACAATGTATTAAAAGCCCTGTCTGAACGAGGATTTTTGTTGATTAAAGACCTATGCACATCACACTTGGACATGGGAATAATTAATGTTTAAAAAAAAGAAGGGCAGATACTGATGTGCGCATGTTAATACTGTACGTAGATTTCCAGGTGAATTTCACAAATGTTCTGAAGATAAGTATGTTTCCACATATGCCTTAGAAATAACTTTTCAGGGATATCCCAGTCCTGTTCTGATCTATCTTTCAGTTATAAGAGATCCACAATCCAGAATCGTGTGTGACCTCTAATTTATTGTACTGAGATATTGGGATATAGAAAAGAGTATTAGGGAATATGAAGTCGATAACACATATAGATGAATATTTATGAATATGTGCACATATATATGGTCATCCGTACTAAATGTAATGGTCGTAAAATGTTTTATATCAGTGGTTCTCAGCCTGTGGTCCGCAGACCCCTGGGAGGCCCATGATGTCGTCACAGGGGGGGCCGCGAAGACTTGAAGAAATATTATGATTTAAATCTTGAGTTAAGTCTTGCGGGTCCATGGCCATGGTCCGTGGACACAAAAGGTATTTAAAGGATGTTAGCAGTGAAGAAAAAGTTGAGAACCACTGTGTTATATCATCATTAGCTATAACTGGAAATTGAAATAAGAATAGAATACGAATAGAATAGAATAGAATACAAATAGAATAAAATACAAATAGAATAGAATAACAGAGTTAGAATAGAATAACGCAGTTAGAAAGGACCTTGCAGGTCTTCTATGCTCAGGCAGGAAACGGTATACAATTTCAGACAAATGTTTGTCCAATCTCTTCTTAAAAACCTCCATAGTTGAAGCACCCACAATTTCTGGAGGCAAGTCATTCCATTGATTAATTGTTCTCACTGTTAGGAAGTTTCTCCTTAGTTGTAGGTTGGTTCTCTCCTTGATTAATTTCCATTCTTTGCTTCATCTCCTGTCTTCATGTGCTTTGGAGAAGAGCTTGACTCTCTCTTCTTTTTAGCCACCCCTGAGATATTGGAACGCTGCTATTGTGTCATCCCTAGTCCTTCTTTTCATTAAGCTAGCCATAACCGATTCCTGCAACTGTTCATGATATGTTTCATTTTAAGATAAAAAGTTGGTGTACCTTTCTCCGTTGTTCTTTCCCTTCCACACGCT
>JANHFO010003646.1:45942-58371 GCA_032468095.1 Pareas carinatus | reverse complement strand
GTAATGAAGAAACCATTAAGGCTAATATTTTCAATACATTCTTCAGTTCTGTCTTTGTTAACAGCAATGGATTCAATCCAACATTTTCAAATCATACTAATATTGATTGCAATGATATAATACACATTGATTTTACCAAAGACAACCTTGTAAAGGCACTACGCAATCTAAAACCATCCCTATCTATTGGTATTGATGCATTATGTGCATACTTCTTAAAAAAACTTTACACCGTCATAGCCAAATCATTAAGCATAATCTACGAGATATCGTTCAGATCCAGCACTTTACCAGACTTATGGTCATTAGCTATGGTCATTCCTATCTTCAAAAAAGAAGATCCTAGCCTAGTTGAAAATTACAGACCAATCTCATTATGTTCTGTCACCTGCAAAGTCATCAATAGTGAATAGAAGATTCAGATATTAGAACTGAGTTATAAATTCAGGCCCTAAATTAAATCAGAAATTCTAGATCAGTCCAGGTATAATAACCAAAACCAATCTTGCAGGTTTTGTTCAAATATAAACCATGAAATATTATAATTAACAGTTATTTTATCTTGAGAAATATATTCACAGCCAACCAAGCTAGTATGTAATGTAATCCGTTAAAGAATTGAGGATGAATTGTTTTGTTCCTTTCCTAAAAAGTATGCTATGAAAACACAGAGCAGATTCCTTTGTTTTTCAGATCCAGAAAAGTAATATCGATAAAAGTCCACCAATTAACAGGGTCAAAGGAAAGAGCCAAGTTTTAAATCCTGGGTTTGATATACATATAAAAGGATCTGGCTCCTGTGCTGTACATTACATATACATATACACATGAATCAGGACATTTTCTGGTAGAGATTGACCTAAAGTGAGTAGTCAGACTAAAGACAGGAGTCTCTCTTATGTCTCCTCACTAGTACTGTAGCCACCAGTAAGCCTTTAACTGGCATAAAGTTCTGTAACAATCTGCTTCTTCTTTGTGCTAACATTGTCCACTCCATTACAGTGAAAAACAAATATGCTGTAATGTCTTTTCTGGGCTTCATTTGGCTGTATTAAATATTAATTCATTACAGAATGGTAGCATTGCTTTCTAAGGTCCTAGCAATTCATTTTATTTTCTGCAACTGAAACTAATATCTTTGATACTGGAAATAAAAGTGGTCCATTAATACAAATCCTGAATATCTTAAAAACCTAATCTACCCTTAATAGTTGGAAGAATCTTGTGGATGAATTGTTTCTACATGCATGTCTGCTGCTGTCATTTGCAGTAAATTTTAACTACATTTTCATATTTAGTTGAGTCAAGAGGAAAATGATGTCTGGGTGATGAAAATGTTAGGTCACTGAACAGGTCGCAAGAGATTAAAAAATGAAAGTAGGTAAAAACAAAGATGAGGTAAAAAGAACCCTACAATTTCCGTGAAACAATTAAAAAAAATGGAGCCATGAAGACAGTATCTAGAGAAAGAGAGCTGTTTATTAATATGCTCTAGTTCTGAATCCGGTTATTATTTCTTCTTAACACAAAGTCTAATTGGTGGGGAAATTATATATTAATCTGTCTACTGAGATGATGGTATTAAGTATGGTGTTTAAAAAAATGCTGGGGAGAGCTAGAATCAAAGTCAAGAGATAGTAAAAGATTCAAGATACATCAGACCTAACCTCAATAACAAAGGATAATGTCAGCATTTTGAGTGTTCCATATTCAGAGGTCAAACTTCTCTGAATATATGACTGAAAGAGGCATGCGGGCCCCTGCAAAATCTACTTCTAAGTGCTGAATTTGAAAAACTTGCAGAAAAGAAATGAGCACATAAATGCCATTATTGCAGTGAATTTGATGGTCACATTAAACAGAATTTTAGAATTAAGAGATTTATTTCTGGAAACGTCTTCCTATGCATCCTTTGGCCAAAGCAGGGTGAAAAGATACAGCAGAGACCAATTAATAGCTTTTGTGTACTAGAATCACTCAGACTACGAAAAAATAAGCCCTGAAAGTGGGATAAAAGATCCGCAGCAAGAGTAATATGAACAGGGTGTAAATGCCTCTAGCAGGGCATTTAAAATTTAAATTAGTGTCAAGGTGGTAAAAGACATAAAGATGGGAGGAAGTGGTAGGGAGAGATGAAGGAAGAATCCTCTTTAAGATACCACTAGTGTCCTTAAAGCTACTGAGTGCTAAAAGTACATTCAGGGTACTGTTGTTCAAAAATGTATCAAAGCTGGAAAGCCCAATTCTCACTGGAATGGGTCCTTTCATTGGCTCAGAAAACTCTCTTCAAATAAGTAGAGAAAAGAGTAAAGTATTCATGTGTCAATTTTACTTGAACAGCATTCTGGTAGTTTAGAGATGCTCCAGGTAACCAGAATTAACAAGTATTTCTACTGCATTTCTTCCAAATTGCTGGAAATTCCCTAGCTCTTTCCAATAAATTCTGTGGCTCATATACATCTTGTGTATTTTGAGGCTACCACTAAGTAAGATATAATATCATTATAGTAAAGCACAGTATTTTTTCACCTAACCCAGTGTAACTTTCCTTTCAACGGATCTAGGAGGTTTTTATCTCCTTTGTTAATGTACGGTAATTCTTTCATGGGGTGGCAGGGATTACAGTCTCTAGTTTCTTTATGTAAAGCATAAATTTTACCATTCCACTACAGCAGCTGCAAAAGAAGGGTATCCTTCAGCATGAAATCTCATTTACAGTTTGATGAGAGAACTTCATTTCTTAAAAATTCATGACAAAAACAAGGAATGTCACCCAAGCTAAATCTCTACTGCCTATGTTTCAACTTTTCCACATCATTTGCATGTCAGTCAATTAAGGGTCAATGTTACAATTTGTAAAAAGATGATGCTAGCTTAAATACAAACTAATTACAGCGAAGAATGTTTACTTGGCACTCGTTATGCCCCTTTAGTGTACATTTGAAAAAAAAATCCAATTAGAGTAAGGAAATACAGGGACAATGAATGAACTGAACCTGTTCTTGTCACACATCATAAGAAGATTTTTAAAAGTTGTCTTTAAGAAAAGGGGGATAAGCAGAATATGTCCTTTGACATGACCAGTCTCCATTCAATCACCCAAACAACAGCAGAGGATTTAAAAAAAATTGTCAGACTCTCAAGTGAATGATTCAGAAAGTCATTTACCTTGACATCCTTCTAGATAACTCTCATCCTTTTGCTATTGGAGAACATTGGAAAACAGAATTGCACAATTAAGTGAATCCCTTTATCTGCAATGTAGATTCTGCTTAAGAAATTCTGCTTTATCACAGGAATCATGAATGTCCTTGAATGACCTCAACATTTATTCCACAGGGCAAAAGATTTGCATTTCCATAATTTTTGTTTTGAATCTTATTTTATGCTTTGTTTTCTTAGAATGCTTTGAAAATTAATTAACATATTTTCTTTTCCCCCTCCCCCAAGAAGTATATGATGCTTTATAGAAATACTATATTTATAGCAGCAATTAAGAATAAGATATCAGACCAAAGTGTATATGGTTTCTATAGTAAAACAAAAAAATATGTGGAAGAGATTCACAGAACAGATATCTACTAGAACAGGGGTCCGCAACGCGGTGGCTGTAGCACAGGACTGGGTCTTGAACCATTCAGAAGTGGGCCATGGAAGTGGTGGGTAAGCGAATGTGCATCCTCACTTGCATGAGCAGCGTGTGAGTATGTGTGTGCATGCTCCATTTGTGAGCAGTGGGAGCTCAAGCAAATGGAACCGCATGCACGCACTTGCCCACCACTCGTGCGGGATTATCCACTCTTCCTCACCACCGGAAAGGTTGGGAACTCTTTACTAGAAGAAGAAATTAGATTCTTGGTCTAAAAATCTGAAATATAATCAGCTAAGTAATGGTTTGGAAAAGAGATGTAATAAAAATACTATAAAGATCTTCATTCTACATATAAAACAAACAGCCTTAGGTTTCCCACAATGGTTGTTTGTCTACTGAAGATAAAGACAAAAAGATAATTTTTGTTATTGTTACTCCTGCCTGATTCGCCTGACCTCGCCAAAAGTTACAAGTATCTCAAAATAGTCATAACAGCCCCAATCATGATCTCCTGTTCTTTCCCTAATCATTAGCATTTAGAATGGTATCCATGACGCAAGAAATTGTCAAATAGGCAAGATAGCAGAAAGAACATTGTAATGAAAGGTCTGTTCCTTTTGTATATTGATATGATATTGATCCATGTACAAAAGGGTGGAGCTAGCATCATGATACTGCTTTTCCATCTTGGTTTTTTTTAGTAACTTTTTTCTTTTCAAACAAATAAATACACAAATACACAAACATACATGCATACAATAATGGCGAAGAAAGATAAGTTTGTTATATAGCAAATCAACAGGTATTTACGAGTATTGAAGATAGTAAGCTGATATAAAGGAGTCTTCCATAATTAATTTTTGAAGGAGTTATATGTCCATATGTACAGTGAGTCAGTATAAGCTGTGTACCCAATTCTGAGATCTGAAGAAGCTTCTTGGATAAGAAGTGAAACATCATCAAGGAAAAACAAAGTCCAGCTAATGCTTTTTTTTAAAAAGCACCTTTGGGACAACCATGACCTGGATGAATTTCCATAGACATATAAGTTGTGCAATTGTCAATCAGCACTTTTTCCCTAGACCATTTGGATTTCTAATTCAGACAAGAAGATATTTACTCATTCACTGGTAGATCCAGGGACCAACATGATCTTGCTATAGAGCTGCTATTACCACTTTCTCCATCTGTGGCTCCATCAACGGCATCAAAAAAGGATATTGTATCATTATATTTGCCCCTTTTAATATTATAAAATCATTTGAAGCAATTAAACAATAGATTGTCTTTTAAAAAACATTTGTGACAAATCATGAATAGATCCCTTTTTCTGCATAATTTACTTTAGGATCATGTTTCATGAATACTTTATGAAAACTCACTGTATGAACAGTCATCACAAATTATTTGATCTCCATATTTTATAACTGATAATAGAAGCAGTTATTGAAATAAGTAAGGTAAGGGGCTTCCCTTTGCTAAATACCGGCGAGGATTTTTTGAAATATTTTAACTGGATTCCATGGAGTTAAGAGTTGAACTATTAGAGTAGAGAGTAAATCAAATGTCCTTCCATTTCTAGGATTCTAATTATGGTTTCTTTTTATTTCAACATTTCACATTTAATCATATTTGTTCTGTAGTAAGCACCAGAGTTTAGCATTTGATCGTTTTGTAGAGCATATAATAATTTACTATACAAGATACTGTAGTATCTATATAATCTAAGGTTAGAATCACAAGCATAATTGTTCCTCTAGAATCACAAATCATAGTCTATCCTGGCATCTGCAGAAAGTGTATGTCTTCTCTTTAATAATAAGGTGTTGTTCTGAAGCATTGTTTTTATGTGTCCCGCTATTACTTGCAGCTTTCACTGAGTCACTATCAATTTTACCTTGACCTACATAGCATTTGATGTTTAGTCCAAGATATATTTCTTTTACAATTTCACAGAGATATCACCTTGCCTAAAGGACTGTTTTTCTTTTCAACCAAATCATTCGTATACAGGGATCATAGCTTAAAAAGCATAACAACCTTAAGGTGTTTTTTTTAATCCTGCTGCAGTCTAGAAGGTGTCAGTAATAAAGAATCACTTCCATCAGGTTCTGGAGTCCAATAAAAGCTGATGGCAGCAAATGTAATGCAAACAGAAAGAAAATGCATTATGCCTTACATACACTTTAAGCTCTCTACTTCATCACTCTTTGTCTGGAGCACACTGATTTCCTTGATTGAACAAATCACTGTCTATGTATTTAGGACACACTTAACTGGTTCATAGGCAATGTCAATGTGTCCTGCAATTACCCGTTAGCTGCAAGGTTAAAGTGGGCTAAGGTTAAAGTGAACTCCTCCTGTCAGGTATGACATGTGAATCCTATAACCCAGACAAATAGGGCACAGTTACCCAGCCCCATTCGTTAGTCCTCCGAGAAAAGTGTCAGAACTATAAAGCTGCTGGAAAGGCAAGTTCTCTTTTATTGAACATACTGCCTTCAATAGGAATGATCTATAGAAGCCAACTAATTTTTGAATATGATTGTGGGTTTCCAGAATTATCACAATAGAAAAATGAAGAATAAATGAATGTCTGTTTGTATATTCTGCAAAAATGTGATTAATAATAATAATAATAATGGTTTTATTTATACCCTGCCCTTCTCCGGAAGGACTCAGGGCGGCTAACAGACCAGATAAAAACACAATACAACACAAACAATAAAACACATTAAAAACATTACATAAGGCCTAATTAAAAAGATGGGGGAAACAATAAAATGACTTCCATCTAAATATTAAAAATTAACTAAAATATTTAAAACCAATCTAAGCCCCACATTAAAACAGGAGGACTAGGGCACAGCTAGGCCAAGCCAGCCTGCTGGAATAGGTGGGTCTTCAGTGAACAACGGAAGGTCCGAAGGTCAGAAATAATTCGTATTGCAGGGGGGAGATGGTTCCAGGGGGTGGGTGCTGCCCCAGAGAAGGCTCTTCCCCTGGGGGTCGTCAGCCAGCATTGTCTGACCGGTGGCAGCCTGAGGAGGTCCACTCTGTGGGAGCGTGTGGATCGGCGGGATGTATTGGTTGGTAGAATGCGGTCCTGCAAGTAACCCCTATGGTTGGGTTCATATAATACTGTAATACCACTGTGAACCAAGTCATAGTCCAGCTAGTGAATCCAGTTAGGACACACAACAGCCTTTACCCAAACAATGCACACATGCTATCTTGCATCATCTTCTTGCATTATCTTGGCATCATTTTCAGCCAGGGCAGCCAATGAACAGCTGGCCAAGAATGACAAAAGGGATAGGCAATAAGTTGAAAAGAACAGTGGAAAACCATCAAGACAAGTCAGGAATAATTGTCTAGTATGAGGAACACCTGTGAAGAGCCAGAAACAAGATTGGAGAGGGTTGAGGAGGAACTTCAGGAAGAAATGGTGTGTGAGAGGGTGCGGGGTGGGTGGATAGAGGGAAAAGAAAATAAGAAGATGAATAAAAAGGGTGCCTTAGATAAAGGTGCTATGACAAAATAGCAGAGGGATGATTGAGGTGAGAGAAAGCATTTTGGAGCACAAGTAAGTTATCATGAGAGACTATTTGTGGATAAATCAATCAAACTGATAGAGCAATTAATGAGCTTGCCTTCTGAGGTTGTAGGTGCTTCATCGCAGAAGGTTTTCAGAAATAAACATGGTATAAGACTCCTGCCTTGGGGGTTGGAATTGAAGACCTTGGAAGTCTCTTCCAGCCTCATGAGTCTATAATTCTGAGAAGAATGACTACTCATCAGTTTGATTAGTCCGTCTGTCATGAAATGGATATTTATTATGTTTTCAAACTCTAATACATATGGCTTTAGATGGTAAACTAAACCACACTCCTTATACTTAATTTTGGAGGTCAAGTTTTAAGTTTCTGTATAGAATAGGGAATTTGGCAGGCAGTTCAGCTGTTGGTAGAAGACTATCAAAAATATCTTTTCATTGAGGATCCCTTCAAGAGCCTTTACAAACATTTTCCAGTGTTCTTAAAATTCCAAGTAGGTGCACTAGTCAATAGGTCTGCAACAAATCAAGATTAGATTACATGAACCAAGATTGCATCAAAATGACAATGTCCATATAGTGACATATGATGTAATTCCTGTCTTTAGCATTCACATCCTTATGTCTGACTTAACTATGGAAGTCATGGGCTTTGTGTCATGATATGAGGACAGCCACAGATATAACTTTGGAATGGAGTGCAGAGTGGACCTTGGAATAGAATACAGGAATGGTTATTGTTATATACTGAATACTTACCAGACTTCCTGGACCCAGTCTGGAAAGATCCCCCAGTCTACGTGGGCTGGCCTGGAAGTAAAGTAATTACCAGCTAAAAGATGATTGACTAAAGCGTGCCTGGCCGCGCCAAGTATATAAAAACAGCAGCCGGGGTTTGCCAGCTGCTGGAGTTTAGTTGTTTGTTTTACTGTTCAATAAACGTTGTTTAATGCACCCTGATGCCTCCAGTCTCCTTTGTTGTCCATTTTAACAGTTATGAATACAAAAATGCATATTAAGCCTGGAACATAAAATATGAGAAAGAAGCTAGACCAGCGACACCCTAATTGACTGGAGTGTAAGTCTGTGGAGGTCTGTTTCCTGATCCAGCCTACCTCATTTTGTCACTTATCTCTACTTCCCTTGCTATGGAGACTCTCTTTCCTTCTTTATTTAGAAAATTTATATAGTTGCCTACTCGCTCATAGCAACTCTAGGCATCTTACAAAGAATAAAAACACAGTATTAAAAAACACCAACCCCCCACCCTGCGACAACACATGGTTAAATAAGTCATTTCTTAGTGGATAGTGATTCCCGCCCCCCTTTTAAAAAAACCCCAATATCATTCTCTGATTGATTGATGATTGCTTATGTGCCATCAAGTCATTGCTGACTCTTAGCAATCATATAGATTTTCTCCATGTCTTTCCATTTCCAACCTTCTAACCTAGTCTTTCAGGTCATCCAAGAATACATAAAATGCTTGTTTTCAGTTCAATTATTTTCTGTTATTTAATGTTCCAACTCATTTTAGATCACTCTACCACTTTTTAAGAACACTTTTCTCCCCAACCATTTTTTAGATTTCAGATTTTTATTCTAAAAAATTCTGGTCTGGATTCAATTTCATGTTTTTCCATGAATTCATTTGACTTGTATTGAGTGTATTGAATGTTTCCCATCAGTAAAACCGTATCAAAGCAAGATGGGAAGACTTTTCAGGATACATCCATCATCTCATTATATCCATTGCTCTAAAATATATTTAAGTATACAAATAACTTCCTATGCTCTTAATTCATTTAAACTAGTATCTACATCAGATGTCCCATAATAATGTCCATATCAATGTTGGGTTTTGAATATATTCCGCCCCCCATCTTGCTGAGCCATCTCTTCAGGTAGCAGAACAGGTTGAATTGACCTGCACTTTTCTTTAAAAAATTAGCAATGATTTTAGGATTCAAATTTGTATGCAAGAGGATGAGTTAATGTTACAGTAACTATAACAACAGGAATTAAATGAACAGTAATTACAATGACATATCACCCACATTAGTAGAACTAGGAAATAATAACGGGGTAGCTGTTTATAGAAACAGTACGTAATAGAAGACTTCAAGCTTTGCAGTAGTTTATAGATATGTGCAGATGGTTTAGGGAATAAACAATGATTGTGGGTTAGATAAAGAGCAAGCAGAATTAACAGCTGAGAATTAGACAATGTGATGTATGGATGGTTTACTGGAAATTCTGATGGGGTCTATTAGAATGGAACTTTGATCCTGTCTGGATATCAAATCCTTGTTTAGATTACTTTTAGTAGCAATTCTTCAGGATTTCAAGCAGAGGTCTTTTCTGTCATCTGGTCCTGAGTTTAAACTGACCTTTCTAACCTGATATTCTGCAGAAGATTTGGAAATGCAACAGATCTGGTAGATGTCAGCTGGAGAAGAGTAGCGGAAACCATGAATTCTATTCTTCCTTGGACTTGACAAATTCTTTTCTAGCTCTCAAAATTGTTTCTAGTTTAATAGTTTATGCTGTGGATTAGAACTCAATAGTTCCCACTGGAAATGGGGGGGGAAATCCATATATTAAGCACTTACTTATTTTTCCAATTCCTCACAGTTACTGATACCAGCTTGACAGTACTAGTGAGCATCTTAAAATTATAATTTATCACAAGTAGAATATGAATTTGCAAGGTGATGTGAGAGCACAAATTCAAACCCATGTTTAGCTTGCAAATCGTGAAAAATCGTGCATTGGTTAGATCAGACCTCAAGTTTTTACTTCAGACCACCACGGTTTAAGAAGAATTCGGAAAGGTGAAAAATTTCCAAAGAATGCCAACAGTATTGAAGATTTGAAAATTAATTCTCATGAGCAAAGCTTGAGTGTTATTTTTTTTGAGAAGGCAATGAAGGTGAAGTAGGGAAGGGTAAAGAGGTGATTATACCAAAAGCATCTTGCCCCTCCCTCTAATTTTAAACCTAGATGAACTATAAACTGCATTCTTTGGGTAGAAGACACCACAGTGCATCCTTGTTTTTTATTGTACAGAGAACAATGACTGTGATCAAAATTTGGAAGAACAACTGAGAAATTCTCTTCCAAGCTAGAGGATAACTGACCTTATGACTGTAATGAAACATAAATAAGTGCATGGGACTTAAACCTGTCACTCCAAAAGGTCTAAGACAAGAAATCTATTGTAAGATGTTAATGTACAAGTATCAAAACATGAGGCGTGGTACCGCAGTTTATAATGTTTGTGACATAATAAAGATATTTAATAATGGCAGTAGAACCTCTTAAGAACTGTTTAGTCTGAACACTATTTCATAACAAATGCAGTAGATTAAACTGAAGTTGTTCGCTGCACTTTTACTGCATCTTTGCTTCTTCCGCAGAAGAGATGGGGAGAGAGCGAGGAGGAGAAACAATTTTCTTTATTAGCTTGGAAAGGGAAATTACATATAAATCCTCGATGTGGAAAGGTTTCTTGAACAGGTAGTGAAGCTTACTAAGCCCTTTATTTTGCTGATGCAGTTGGAAGGAATTCTGGCCTTGTCTGGCTTTTCTCATAAGCGAAATCACGCAGGGACTGAATGGAGATTGAACAAATAGCTGCCGTTTATATCTTGGCTAAGAAAGCCGAGAGATGAAATACTACCGATCTCCAGGTTGTAACCTGGTGATTCTAGGAGAAAAGAGCAAACTCATCAATAGGAGATCGAATAGCTCAAAATAACAGTTTTGCCTATTCTGTTTTTTTTTCAATTAAACCTTGAACCTGGGACAATATTTAAATATAGCATGGCTCAGCCATACTATTAGGGTTAAAAAACCAGTAAACCCTTATTGGTCCTTTGAAACTTTGGTTCATGACAAAAAAATTTTTTTTTTGGAAGGGTTCTAGCTGGGAAGGGAAGGGCTAATCACCCTTTCTATTATTCATGACCATTTATTTATTTATTATACTTATTAAATGTATCTCTTGCTAACATGTACTGTTTTGCATATTCTGTTTTAAAAGAAGTAAGCCACCACTAAATGTAAGGAAAGATAAGTCTTTAATTATTATATTCTTGGTGTGGATCAAAGTGTAGACTAAAAACAGACCCATACATGAGTTATTTGTGGAAATGGTTTTTGATTTTAAAATTAAAAGTGTTGATGTATTTCAGTGGGGAAAAAGAAGTGCTGAGGTGCTGAAACCATTTCTTTGTGGGTCACTTTCCCCTAGCAGTGATGCTTCTCTATAGGCTGCTTTCCTTCCTATATGAAGAGAAGGATAAATTCTCTATTAGCCTTTTTATGACATAAAGAGAACCGTCTCCTTCAAGTTAAGTTCAACTTGTGGTGATTTCACCCATTAAGGATTTCTTGTTGCTTTCTTCCAGAATGTTCTTTGAACTATTCAGTCCAGTCTACAACCTTTAATATATGGAAGCCTCCCATCCAAGTTCTAATTCAGCTTATTTCTAAGCCCAAGCAAGGTCAGTCAGATGTCTGCTCTCAAAGTGTTACTATTTAGAGTGTCCAATCACACATCTACAAGACTATGTGCTATGATTGCATTCATATCTTGTTCATCTGCCTGTGTTCTTATTTTTAACAACAGTGAACTCGTTCCTGATTTCACATATTGTGGCAAATTGTTTTTTTTAAATAGTATTTTTATTGGTTTTTATTTAATTGTACAGTTTACAGAGTGAGTCAATAAAAATCAAATTTGTGGTAAGTTTCTCGTTGGCTTAGTGTGTTGTGAGAATCCAGATGTTTTGGTTTGTAAATTAAACTTAATGGCTTAGCCTGATGTGTGAACCCAACCAATTTTGGCTTACTTAATGCACTGAGTTATAGCACGATGTATGAATTCAGGCGGAATGCCTAATGCGACACAGCTGCTCTGAGGACACATCTGGGCATAGAGAAATATAAGCAAACATTTTGAGAACCCTCTAAAGGGTGCCCCTTATTCCTTCTAGCATCAGAGAAGAGAGAAATGGTCTTGAAGAATCAGTCTATTCAAGTGTGAGAGAAAACCTGCAGTTCAACCTTTCTCCTAAAAATCCTTTTCGTATTCTTTTCATTGAAATGGTTGATAATTGTGGTGCCACTGTGTTTACTAAGTATAAATAGAGGGAACAAGAGGACGCTGCTTGCCTGCTTCATTGGGTTGATGGTTCCATTCCATTAACTCAGGAGCAGAGTGAGGTTGGATGTCAATATATCATCGCATCTAATTCCACTAATAGCAGCAATAGAT
>JANHFO010003645.1:121693-136980 GCA_032468095.1 Pareas carinatus | reverse complement strand
AATCACACCTTTTCCTGCTCAAATTATGTTAGTAATTTTAATTGAAATATTTTTAGAGTCAGTTCAAATTGGTTTTACATTTCGGTTTTTTAAATTCAGCCACAATTATTATGCTACTTTTAGATCTTTTCTTAAAATGTGTTTGTTTGTTTTAACTGTTTTTTAAATGGCTGTACACCGCCCTGGGTCCCTTTGGGGAGAAGGGCGGTATAAAAATTTAAAAATAATAATAATAATAAAATACATAAATTCAGTCCTAACATTCTGGTGTTGGCCTGTTTTTTAGCTGAAACCAAACATTTAGCAACAACAACAAAAAGAACTTATATGTGGCATGTATACAGAGAATTCTCATAAAAAATAGACACTAGAAATCGTTAAATAACATAAAACGTAGAAAAAAGCTATGTTCAGTAATACCTGTGAAAATTCTGGTATTGATCTGTAGTTTGTTCATATTTTTCCCATCCATTGCTAGATCAGTACTTCATTCTTTATTTTATTATTTTTTACTTTTCTTACTTTAAACTAGGTATTCCACACCTACTACCTCGTTGTTATTATATATACTAAAAGTAATTCTTAAATCACAGCACCCATTAATTCTATGGACAACTGCTCTATTGTCAGCAGTGTAAACAATTTAAATAATATAGAGCAGTGTTTCTCAACCTTGGTATTCAACCTTAAGATGGATGGAGTTCAACTCCCAGAATTCCCCCTAGACAACCACAAATAATATCTTTTTCTTGAACAATGTTAATTATGTTTAACACATGCCATTAGAGAGTCAGTTTGGTGTAGTGGTTACAGGCTAGGAACCTGGAGTCTGAGAGTTCTAGTCACGCCTTGGGCACAAAGCCATCTGGATGACCTTCGGCCAGTCCATTTCTCAGACTTGGGAAAGAAGCAATGCCAAACCATTTCTGATAAGTGAGAAAACTGCAGGGATTTGCCCAGGCAGTTGCCAGGCATCAACACTGACTCTCAAAGGCACACACACAAAAGTAAAAAATGCATACCATTACAATATTTCTGCTTGATCAGGTTCTAAATTTAGAGATTGTGTAGTCACTGCAGATAAATGGGGACATGAGCGCAGATGTGAGCTCTTTGAACTCTCTTATTCTGTGTATAGCTGCCACATGTAATGAATTTGATTTATCATGAAATAAGAAGCACAGTAAGATTATAATTTATTAATTTAATGCTATGTTTTAAATACTATAATAATTTTGTAAGAAAGTCAGGCAAGACCGACTTAGGCCGATTACAGCAGGCTAGAAGTCTGTTATGTCTTATAGATATTTCTCTCCCTTTTTCTTCCATAACTTTCTTTTCTTCTTACCTCAAGGTTGATCTAGAAGACTTTGCTATATAAAGATGCATGCTTGGTCCTGAATAGTACTATAAAATAGCTAGGCTTCTTGCTTAGTCAGAGCTAATGTGAAGTAGTAATTAAGGCATTGGACTACAACAGGAGGACCCAAATTCAAGTCCACTCTCAGTTTTAAAAACATGCTTTGAACTGATCATTATCTCACAGTATTGCTGCAGTGGAGACAAATGTTCCATATGATTCCCCGATATCAGGCTTTTTTACGAGGCAAGGGAGCTGGGTTTTTTTCTAAATACAGAAGAGAGCAGACTGCTCCGTTTGCCTTTCAGCCCCAGACTAGGGGGCTTAGCAGGCAGTCGTTAGGTGACATACTTTTTTATAGACAGCAAAGAAGTGTAAAAATTCTTGGTAAAAATTTCCTGATGTCCAATGGGCTTTATTTTCCTGAAGGCGCATAGAATCCATCCATCCGAGAGAGACAGTTTGGTCTGGTGCAGTGATGGCAAAACTTTTTGAGACCGAGTGCCCAAACTGCAGCCCAAGGGCCACTTATGTATTGCAAAGTGCCTGCACGGCAACACGCCCCTCCCCTGCGACATCCCCAGTCCCTGGCGATGGCCCCCCGTGACAACCTCAGCCCCCCAACAACATAATTGAAGCTTATTTAAGTATTACACATTTTAAGTGTGATATTTGTTCCTGCTTTTGAGAGAGAATAAGAGAGAGGAAGAGAGGGAGACAAAGAGGGAGACAGAGACTGAGAGAGAGAGAGAGAATAAAAGAGAGAGACGGACAGAAAGAGAGATATACACACACACACACACACACACATACACGCAAAGGCAGAAAAAGAGAGACAGAGAAAGAGACTGAGACAGCGGGGTGAGCCAGCCAGCCAGGGCTGAGAGGGAACTGCTCACCCGCCTTCAGCTTCTCCTGGCCGCGGGGTATTCCCCTGGTGCTCAGGCGACTTCTCCAGAAGCCCAGGAGGTTTCTCTGGGGACGGTGGAATACTCTGTGGTCGCCTGGCCAGCTTCTCCGGAGGCCCGAATAGCCACAACGGGGGTCAGGGAGGCCTCTCTGGATGCCCAGACAGCCTCAGTGGGGGTCAGGGAGGCCTCTACAGAGGCTCGGGTGGCTTCTCCACGACCGGGGTGCTTACCTGCTGTTCAAGCTCCTGCCATGGGTGGGCCTCTCTTTCCTGGGCAAAGATGCACGTGCCGGCAGAGATGGCTCTGTGTGCTGACCATGGCACGTGTGCCATCGGTTCACCACCACTGGCCTAGTGGTCATGGCTCCTGGCTAGAAACCTGGAGACCATGAGTTCCAGTCCCGCCTTAACCGTAAAAGCTGACTGGGGGACTTTGAGCCAGACACTCTCTCTCAGCCCAATTCACCTCACAAGGTTGTTGTTGCAGAGAAAGGAGGAGGAAGGTTTGTTGATATGCGGGATGCAAATAAATAAAGCACATTGTGGACCTCCGTTCTTGTATCAGTGAATTGCTGAAGAGTCTAATCGTTTTTGCACACTCAAGCTCATATGCCTGCATAATGTCCACAGTCCTTTTCCAGCCTGAACTAATTTAATATTTTGTACTTTGCAGACACATTCCCTTACTCAGCGAAGAGCTGTACAGGGTCGGAGGAAACGATTTGATTTATTACTAGCTGAGCACAAAAGCAAAACCAGGGAAAAAGAATTACTCCGCCATTTGGATCATCATCAGCAGATGCCCCTTCTCAGGGAACCACATCCTTCACCTTCAAGAACTTCCCAGGAGCTGCACCAAAATTCTCATGGAGTTATTCCTACAGAATCAAAGCCTTTAGTACCTAATAAACCCAAACCTCACACCCCCAGTCTTCCAAGGTGAGTGTCCTGAACATGTTGTGATGGGTGTTTTGGGACTTCCAAAAGATGACAGTGTGTTGGTAATACCTTGTGTGGGGTGTGTGTCCTGTTTCTGAACAGATTCAAGAAATTGGTAGCCTGTTGAATTATTTTCATCCAAATCGTTTTGAGATTTTACCATCCATTCTCTTTAGTCACTGACACCACTACGTGTTTTTCTGTGGCACTTGCCCAAACACTTAGTATTACCTCCATTTGTAAGCTTGGCACAGTAATAAATTAACAAAGATAAATGATACTAGGTTTTCGAGATAATGGTACAGGCCAATCAACTGTAAGCAAGTACTGCATACCCCACCTAGAGCTTCCGAAAGAAAGATGAATAAAATTATAGTGAGGGATGTAAAAACCAATTTCTCTGATCTTCCTCGTTCTTTCTTTTTGCTGTGCCTGTTGTAATGCTTGATCCTTTTAATTTTTCTATGATAAGGGGAAGTGATTTCACAGTTGGCTTGAATATGCTTGTGAGCTGGGAGGATGGAAATAGACTTCCATTACTTTTACTCTGTAAAAAATTGGCTCTGTGTAAAAATAAATTACCGGGAAAACCATTGAGCCACAATAACTAATCCTGATCTTTATTGTTTAGAGGAAGTTGTTATTCGGCCATGATTTTTCATCACTGCTGTTTTACTCTCATTATGCCATTAGTAGCTAGTCTCAAAGTGACTGTAATGGCCAACACTGACATATTAAGTTCGTGACCATGACCATAGTCTAGGAATTCGAGAATTGTAGACTTGGAAAGGACTACAAGGATCATCTACTTCGACCCTTTGGATAATTAATTAAACCATCAATGAGATCCTGACTAAAACCCTCAGAGATGGATAGAAAAAGCCATAGGCAGACTGTTTCATTGTTGCTTAGTTCTTATTATTTTATCTACCAGATCTACATTGCCTTAAAGACAATTCTTGCGACTGCCTGGGCACTTCCCTGCAGGTTTCTTGGCATGATTTAAGAAGTGGTTTGTCATTGTCTGCTTTGCAGAGTTGGGAAAGAGTGATTGGCCCAAGGTCATTCAGCTGATTTTATTCTTAAAACAAGATTAGAAGGTATAGTTTCCCAGTTTCTAGCTTGGTGACTTAACCATTACACCAAACTGATTCTCAGTAGGCAATTTTCCAAAGCCCCAGAAGACGAGACAAGAGACAATGGACAGAAGCTAATCAAGCAACCTAGAACTAGGGAGAAATTTCCTAACAGAACAATTCGCCAGTGGAATGGCTTGCCTTTAGAAGTTGTTTATGGCCTCATCACTGGAGGCTTTTAAGAAGAGTCTGGATTGGTTTAGGGTGTCCTGTTTGAGCGGGGGGGTCTGGACTAGAAGACTTCCAAGGTCCCTTCCAACTCTGTTATTCTGATATTATCTTAATGCCTTCATCTTTTTTCCCCATGACCGTTACATTGGATTAGTGTATCAGTTCACCGGGCCTTTAAATTTCATTTTGTATTCATAAAACCTCAGTAGGGCAATTATTTTATGTATAAATTTACAAAAGAAGATAAAATGTTTGGTATGATGGAATCTGGCACCTAATACTGATGTTATGCAAGCCTGCAAATTATTTTCTAATATTACCTTTATTCAACACTTCCTCTTGTATGAAGGCCTCCAGGCTGTCCTGGCCAGCACAGTGGGAATGCCCCTAGTGAGTCTCCATCACTCCATGAATCTCCACATGCTCCCTTGCCTGCAGCTGAGCCAACATCTCGGTTATCCAGTGATGAGGGAGAATGTGATGAAAAAGAAGAGCCTGTTGAAAAACTGGATTGTCTTTACTCGGATCATCATCCTCAAGCAGCTGCTGTATGTTTCAATTGATACTTTCCTGTGATAATTAAAAGCTGTATATTAGAAGCTGCTTTAGTTGCCTTGTTAGAGAAGATGGAAATGCATGTAAGAATTTGCTGCGGATAACGGATACTGGAGTTGGTCCTGATTGTTGCAATGCAGATTAGATTATTCTGGGGTTTAATAAATTATTGTGGTGGCAGAATAGAATAAACTCTTCATTGGAGATCTAGTAATTCTAAAGCAGTGATTCTCACCCTTGGCCACTTGAAGATGTGTGGACTTGAAGTCTCAAAATTCCTCAGCCAGCAATGCTGCCTGGGAAATTCTGGGAGTTGAAGTCCAAACATCTTCAAGTGGCCACAGTTGGGCAAGAAGATTTACATAAATCCCATGAGACGTGAGTTGAGGTATATAAGATCCCTTAGGTGAATGTTTATTGTAATTTAATTGCAAATATTAAGGCTTTTATGTTTCATTTTGACTTGACTTTATTTGCTAAAGCATTGTCTGTTGGTTAAGTACATCTTGCAGTTATTAAAATTGAGATGATATTCTTGTTCTCCTTGCCTTCACAGTTTTGCACATTTGGTAGTCGACAAATCGGAAGAGGTTACTACGTGTTTGATAAGCGGTGGAACCATATCCGATGTGCACTTAACGTCATGGTGGACAAGCATCTGAATTCACAGATGTGGAAGTGAGTTGACACCGAAGGGTCTCTAATGTATTTCACTATTGATGTTTTTTATTTGAATGTAAAGAAGTGAAATACCTTTTCTCAGCCTTATTAGCAATTTCTAAATAAGTAGAAATTATATGAACCATGAGTGGTTAGAATGCAGTATTGCAGACTAATTCCGCTGACTGCTAGCAGTTCGATCCTGATGGGGCTTGAGGTTGACTCCTCCTTCCAACCTTCTGAGGTCATTAAAATGAGGATCCAGATTGTTGAGGGCAATATGCTGGCTCTGTGAACTGCTTAGAGAGGGCTGTAAAGCACTGTGGAGTGGTATACAAGTCTTAAGTGCTGTTGTTATTGCTATTTCTGGAATCAAGATGAATGTTATGATAATTTCTAAGAACAGCGGGTATTAAATGGATCAAATGTTGGATGGAAATTAGCAAAGAAATTTATTTTAAAATATTGCTACAGACTTTGATCATTTCTTGGAAATAGAACTTGTTTTGAAAGGGAGAGAGAAAAGACTATGGAGACAAAACAATGGAGTCCTCTTTAGCTAAAATTTTGTTCAGATTTTTACTGTTTTGTTGCAATGTAAAAGTTATCTTTACAGCTAGTGGGAAGCAAGAAACATACTACAGTATTTGTCAGATGACAGATCTAACATGTAGCCTTCTAATATAGAAATTCTACTGCCCAAGGACCTAAAATTATTTCTTTCCCTTCTCTTTTGATTCACACTTGTATACACTTTTCCTGTAGCAGTTCTTTTCCAGAGTCCACCAGACTTAAAAGAAGAAAAAAATGAACCTTGCTTCCTTTATTCAAAATTGAGCACTCGGTTGTTGTTTTTAAAGCAAGAATCTATCCTAAGAAGACCAAACCTTAGTCAATTTAGATTTAAAGTGTTTTTCCAGGATTCAATGTTCCACCCACATGTTCCTGCAGAAGGAACTTGGGTTATGCAAGCGTCTTCACTGTATCTTCTGAGTTGTGTTCAGAAGGCCTTTGAAAACAGGCAAAATAATACAGTCCTTTGATTTTTCTGCTTTCCAGGAAGATTCCTCCGGCGACAAGCAACTCAGCATCCATCCGCGCTCCCCACCGGACAAGTGCCATGCCTGTGTCACAGTACGGTGTCAGCACGACAAGTTCCACGTTACCCACAACCGCCGTGCCCCCTCCCGTGCTTGTGTCTCCCTCTTGTTTATCCCTTAGCGGCAAATCAGTGCCATCCCATGGGACTACGCTAAACGCCAACCCTGCTAGTTTTGGTGCAGCAGAACCTGCCTGCAGTATGCAATCAAGACAAGGGTCTACATCCCTTTCAACACCTCCAGTGCTTTCCTCGATACCTTCACCTCTGTCCAGCAAACCTCAGAAATTTAAATCCAGCAAGTCTTTTAAGCCTAAGGAAATTTCTGCTAGTAGCGCCAACTGTAACAGTAACAGCAGCAGTAGCAACAGTGGTAGTGGCAGCTCAGGAAAGAAGCGTAAAAACAGTTCCGTGCTGCCGGCAGCTTCTTCTCATTCCACAGAGTCCTTTAGGAAGAACTGTGTCGTGAACTCTGGAAACTCGGGGGCTTCTTCTTTTCACTCGCCTGTGATGTCTTCATCCCACAGTGTTGGCCTCAACTGTATGACTAGTAAAGCGAACTCGCTTAGCCTCAAACATGACCAATCAGGGAGGGGGCCTCCCACCGGGAGCCCTGCAGAATCGATAAAACGCATGAGCGTGATGGTGAATAGCGGCGATTCTACCCTCTCGCTAGGACCGTTCATTCACCAGTCCAGTGAACTGACTGTAAACTCGCATGGCGGGTTCTCCCATTCGCACCCTTCCCTCGATAAACTCATAGGAAAAAAAAGAAAGTGCACGCCTGGTTCAAGCAGCCTAAGCAGCAGCAGCAGCAGCAAAGCAAGCAAGATTGCCAAATTGCCACCGGTGAACAACATTCACACAAAACACACTGGTGCAATCCCAGGGACACAAGGATTGATGAACAATTCTATTCTTCATCAGGTATGAAATCTTGACTTGGGTCAGGCATACATCATGGTGCCATTCTAAACATTACTTGCATTTGATAACAGGAAGTATAATTGCAGGGGGTTGGACTGGAAGGTATCCAAGGTCCCTTCTTCCAACTCTTGTTACTCTGTTAAAGACTTGTTATAAAAATGAATTTTAGATATCTTGTATTTTTTATCTTTGATTTTTTTTAAAGGGGTATCCAACCTTGACTTTTAAGACTTGTGGGGAATTCTGGGAGTTGAAGTCCACAAGTCTTCAAGGTTGGAGACCCCTGGTATATTTCATAGTAACTTAGGTTGGATGTAATGTGTTCCATATTTTCAGATTCGTTGGATCTTCCAGTGCAGCATAGGTGTCTTGAGAAGAGAAATGGTATAATTTATACCGGGTCTCACTTTTGTGTTTGGCTTTTCTTTCATCAGCTATATAAGGGCAAAAGATTCATGCGCATGTGTGGATTTTTCCTTCTCATGGCCATCAGTAGAGGCGGTGTCTGAGAAACTAATGAAAAAGTAAAGAAAATCACTGTGATAACTATTATTTTGTCAATTACATGAATTAATTTCATGAACATTATAACTCCATAGATCGGTAATTTCTGAACTGGTACCAAGTCTGCAACCAGAATGACTTTGGCCTGGTAATAGGAGAAAACTTTTGTTGGTATGAAAAGTGACAATAGCAAATAAGAATAGATTAAGGGAAGGAGAACATACTGACTACAGGGAAAAAATATTGAACTATGCTTTTAAAAAGTCATCATGCTGTTGATCAGTAAACTTATTAAAGTTTTACAAATCTTTCTGTTATTTTTGATCCTTTTGATAGATGGTTGCATCGTCTTTGGCCTTACAAGAAAGGGTCAAGTAAATGCTTTCTGGACTTAACAAATAGTATCTATACTTATCTGTAACAGATAGTCCTGTATAAAAGCATTTGATGATGATCAATGGAAATAATCAAAACAAAGCTTGTTCATCCACCTCTTTGACTGTTACTTTCATTCCTAGATACTGCCAAAGCATGATCCTTGTATCCCAGATTGTGTAACTCAGTATGGTTTGAGACATTGTATTTATCTTTTGTTTTTCTTTCTCTCCATCTCCCATCTGTGTAAAAGCCAAAGGCACGTCCCTAGCAGTTGACAGTACCATGACAGAACTGGATTATTTTCACTACAAGCAGGAAAAAAAAATCTCCATCTGGAAATTCTGGACTCCCTGATGCCTTTTGAGTTCTCCCAGCTTCCCACAGTTCTCAGGTGTGGAAATCTACTAGTCTGTCACACAATCAAGGAGATTCCCTGAAGCCATGTCTGTAGCGACAGAGATTGGAAAATGGACACTGGATTGCCGTTCAGCCACAGGATTATTCCTATCAGTGTTACCAGTGGTCTGGACTGCTTGCTACACATCCCTGTGAGGTTTTATTTACAGGAGTACATCCTTTTTGCCACTAATTTAATCAAGATTGGTTGGGCAAAGCAGTGTTTGGGAAAGAATATTACTATGGACTTGTGTTTTCTTTTCTTTACCGATAGTGTCATAGGCCTAATTACCCGCTCTTTTGGCACCGTCCTAGTGAAAACCCTTCCAGAAGGGGGCACAAATGTGTTAGGCACAATAAAACAGACAGAAAAGCCCTCCAGAAGGGAATATGGCTTTAGTGTTTTATAGCAATGTTCCTTGATTGGAATACAAAAAAATAATAGCACAATTTAGAGATGAAAGTCTACATTTTGCCCAGCCTTTTATAAGTAATTTGGGATTAAGAAGCTGACAGGAGTTCTTTAAAAAAAACACACAAAAGTTTGGGGTCATCACTCAAAAACTACAGAGCATATTTAAATTGTGAAACCACATGGTACAGAACCATTTTTAATGGGAGTTGCCCACCAAGCGTAGCTGCCTCATCTCCATCATCCCTTCCAGTGGAGGTTGTGTAGGGCTTCTATATGACGCCCACTGAAATGAATGAGGGGTGCGTAGTGGCATTCTTTGGAGAAGGATGGTACCTGCTTGATTCTGAAATAAAATTGCTTTGATTCTGATATACAGACAGATGCAAAACTCTTGAATCCAAAATGGTGGATGACCTCTAAAACCTATTCCCAAAGAATATATTCTTGACCTATACTGTATGCCATACGCCTTTGTTGTTTTTGGGGAGATGGGTGGGGAAGGATGAAAAACGAAACCAAAAAGAGAAAAAAAATTCCTTTAAAAAACTAAATTGCAATCATCTGTAACACTAAATTTTCTGTGCTATTTTTTCTTGAAAGATTTTTCCAGAAAGTTGATAACTTTGTTCACACAACCAAATCACCTTTTTCTGAAGTCCACCTTCAGGTTTTTTTTTCTGATGACTGCATTAAGTGCCAGTTCAGGTTCTGAGCTCAGTGTTAAATTTACCCCTTGCGTTTCCAGTTTATAATCAGGTGGGTAGGGGGGAATGTGTCATCCAGTCCCCACTGGTATCTTTTTCTTTTAAGCAAAAAAGGATTTCTTTTGGAAAGTTGGAAGGGCTTTAACACTACTATGTAATCTGGTTGATTGTTAAGAGTAGTGAATCTTGAAAAACAACCTAGAATTTTAACGCATTTTGTTTAAAAGGGAGAGAAAACAATCAATCCAATTCATAGGACATAATCCATGGGGAAATTTCCTTCTGCAATTCTATAAAAAGATGCACTTCCTGTCCTTTTGTAGTAGCGTGTGTTTTGGAGAATAGATTCAGACAGTCATTTCCTCCCCAGTGAGAATTTACCTTTCAATCATTCAACAAGCCCAAATTTGCAACATTTTTTTTTATCATGTTGCATTTCCACAGCTTCTCGGAGATGCACCTACAAATCTGTTGCACCTGTGGACTTAGCACCCAGCCAACCTTTCAGGTCGTTTAGTCATGCCTGTCACATGAGAACCCACATAGTCAAAAAAAAATAGTTAACGCTTACTGAGGGAGAAAGCAGATCATCTGAATCTACCCACAACAGGGCTTGTGAAGATGTTCTCAATGAAATACGCCTGTAGACTTCTGCCTTAAATGGGCACCAGATTTTGCTGAGATTAGACAATCTGAGCCTATCTAATTCACACAGCCCAGCCTCTCTTCCCTACTATGGTGGTGCATTTGCACATCAGGGATTCTAAAGCCACCACAAGCAGTAGATGCTTGGGGTCCTTTTTGTTGTTGTTGTTGTTGTCGTCCTTGGTTGATTTTTACCTGTTGAGATTTTCAAATCGACATGAAATTTGCTAAGTGAATTATTTAAAAACACAGTGAAGAAACAAGACTCTATGCAGACAACTCTAAAGCCTTGAATTCACAAAAGATCATGTTGGTTGGTTTTTTTTGTTTTTGTAAGTAAAGGAATAATGTTATGGACACTGATGATTATGCAAATATTAAAAATGACTGCATTCTGGAGAAAGGGGAATTTTAAACAACCCTTTGGTAGATAGAAAATATTGTAAAATGCTAAGACCTCTTAATTGGCTTATATGAAAAGTGGGAAGGAACAACCAAAGTAATGTATCTGCCTAGCAGAGAAAGTAGACAGGTTCCATCCCATGGGTTAGGTATTTTCAATCACAAGTGCAATTTGGTTTTTACCTTTGAAGGCTGACCTTTTCCATGAGTTAAATCTTAGTGGCTTTAAGTACTCAAAAATATACTTCTTTTATAAATATTCTGTTACTCTGAGCATATCAAAGCAAGTCCCAAACTCCTTAAAACATGCAGATCTCTGTGGAAAGTTCAACAGTGTTTAATTTAAATAGGTTGCACAGCTGTGGACCCAATTCCCACTGTGAATGCCTGTGCTGCAAGCTATGTCGAAAGCACTGGGAACATCACACAAACACAGCCATGTTGTTGCACAGAGCTCACCCAGTGTATTCGGTAGGACTTGCATAAAAGGCACTCTGGGGTGGAATTACGTCTTGCATCTGGCTCTTAAGGCATATAGTTTTATAATTTGCTATGAATAGAAGCAGAAAATGTTAATTTATGCCTGCTCTCAAAGTGTAGGCTTGCTTTAACTATTAGGCAAACAATATTCCATTTTTGGGAGCTTAGTAATGAATGGAGTAATTGTTTTTGACTCTTTTATTGTCTGACAACATTCTCATTGTAAATAATTAAGGAACTTTCAAATTTAATTTATCTTGCAAAATTTGCAGTGACTGGGTTGTTAGAATGATTTTAATTTAAGAGAAACGATTTTTATAGACCTCCCTGCTTCTCATTATGACTCCTGCAGTTTTCTTAACCTAAAAAAAATAATAATAATAAAAATGTTGCAAGAAATATACAAAAATAATGAAACCCATAATTTTGTACTTTTATTTTGGAATTTCTTGTTCTATTATAAATATTGAAGTATCCCTATTTCAGAAGACATATTTTGTTAATTGATTGTACATATTTAAATATGTATTTTTGCACAGGTTGTTTTTTTTTTCTTATATCCAGTTTTGGTACAATTGAAAAATCATCTAGTATTTATTAATTAAAAAAGGAAAAAAAGCAAATACCCTTTTTTATAATTTGAAGTGGTTCACTGCCAAGCCAATAGCTAACATGCCTACTTTGCAGTTTTTAAGGGATGCCTCTGTCTGGGGAGTGGGGAGGAGGGCGTTCTGTCCCTTGCGTTGGGAGTTGCTACGTGCAGATGAAAATCCCGTGTGCCCTACTTTGCCCGATTCTTAGCCGGGAGGCGAGGTCACGCCGGGTCGAAATTGACGACCTCCGCTATATACAGCATAGCTTACAATTGCCTGATTTCCAGAAGACTACATTTAGTTGTGACACACAACTTCTCCTTTTTTTTTTCATTTTAGCATTTGTGTGTATGTGTACGTGCACACCTCTGTGCCCGCATATGTGCACACGGGTGTGAAGTCTTTATATGGTTTAAAAACTAATGGAAAAAAAAAACTGAAAGTGCCTGATTTATATACCTAGATTTTAAGCTTGGACTGTTCTTTAGACAGCTTCTCCTTTAAAGACTTGAATGTTCTGTTTAAAACAAAAACAAAAGTCGAGCTTGCTTTTCCCACTTCCATGTGACTTTCCATTAATGAGGAAGAGAGAGGGGGGGGGGATGCAGGGGAATGAGGTAGAATAAAACTTGCAAATGATCCCGACTGTCCTCGGGTTCGTAAACCACACCAAGGGGGTTCTGCACGTAGGTTTCAACAAGTGAATTCAGAGAACTGTAGCTCTGTTGTAATCAGATAGAACTTTTTTTTTAAGGATACAGATTGTTGACATTTTGTATTACTGAAAAAAAAGTTACCTCTCAAAGCAGTTTTGCGAGCTACCTACACAAGCCACTGACGGCCACTGTGTTCCTGTACACAATCCTCACCGAAATGAACAGGAGTTTGGCAGCGGTTCAAATCCCGGTTCATTTCGGTGAAGACATCTTGGGCCCCAGTGAGCTTGTGCTCATCATGTGATTTCCACCATTTTCTGGTAAGTTGTCTTCCGGCAAGAGTTGTTATTGCCAAGTATCCTTTTTTGTCTCTTGTCTTTTGGGGATTGGTAATTGTAAGGTGAAGGGGATTGGACTTGAAGATTGTTCTGCTTTCCTTCAAAGCAGAAAACATATGTTAAATGCTTTTGTGCAAAATACTCTACTTTTTATGAAAGGTGTTTATTATTATTATTTTTTAATGAGCACTACATAATGTCAATGAGAATGTAGGCCATGGAAGCTTCTTGCTTTGGAGTTGAGCCTAGCTCCATAGAAAGGGTGGGGGAAAAGCAATCTCCTGTGTAAAATGTGTGAATAGTTTGATAATTTGTATACATATTCAAGAGCATCTGCTCAGAGCTGAACTTTTGTGTTGGCTGCTGTATAGTACATGAACAAATTGTCATGGGGTAGAAAAAAAATTACTTTGGATATTTAAAAGAAGAAAATATATAGTCTATTTGTTTTGTAACAGGTTTCTGTAAATAAAATAATTTATACTATTTATAAAAAAAAGTTGTGCTTTTGCTTCATGACCAGAAAAGTAAGCTTGCAGAATAAACAAAATGTGACTTAACTAAGATAATAAAAAATATTAGGTTGTCTTTATGAGATGCACAATGTTTCTGTTTTATAATGAAATCAACAAAAACTGGACTGAGCTAAGAGATGTGTCATAATTTTTGGTCTGTGAAGAATCTCATCTGTATTTCTCACCAGGTAGATGTGGGCAGTCTAGAATCTCACAAACAGGGTTTAAACTTTTATGAGGTCCTATAGCTACCTGCATCTTCCTATTTCTATCTGTAAATCAGGGGGATGCAAAACAGAATTAATGCCCTCTTGATACCTGTAAAGGATTTTTCAATGTTAAGAAAGTAAGCAACATGATAGAGGCGAAACATCAGGACACATCTTTCACCTGCACTGTATCCTAATTGCTAATTTGAAGCTGTGGAGAGTAGTTGAACAGGAGAAAAAAACTTCAAATGGCAAGTGAATAAAACTATCATCTCACATTCTAAATTACCATGGAGAACAAGAGGCAGCCTTGCCAAATCATTGTAAATGGACACGAAGGAGCTAAACCTGTGTCTTCACTTAATGAGTTTACACTCAAAAATTGCTTTTGTTCAACCAAGATCATGACAGTAAGTGAAATGCCCTCCACAAAATAAAAGAAAATGGGAACTCATTGTGACTTCATTTTCGCCTGCATTTTCTGAAGGTCATTTCATAAACCAATGAAAACGCAACTTAAAAGTTTAAAATCTCATTATTGAATTTTATATAAAATTTGTAATCGTCATAAAGGACACACTCAGGATGAATATTGATTTCTTTCTTTCAATATCTAGCCTTTTCATATAGTATAGGCACTGTTCTCAAGTACTTTGTAATGAAAATCCAGCAGCCAAATAATGTCCAGGTACCTTCACCATATCTCTTCTATCAAAACATTGGTCCGAAAGATCACGGTGGGATCCTTGGTGAATCCATTGTAGCTGTATGTCCCAATAAGACAGTACCTTAAACTATCAACAAATTTTATCCAACTTAGGGAAAAGTAAAGCATATTAATAAGAAGTTGGTTGGAGGCTATTCCCTTCTAGATGTGTAGTCAGTCGATGGTAAAACAAAATAACATTTTCCCCTTCAATTAAAAAAAACAATTTAAAATAATTCGATGGATCATATAAAGCATAAATCTGATCTTTCCACCACCTCGGTTATTTGTCTAGTTTGAGATGATAGTCACTAGGCATATCATTTCAGAAATAAGGATTTTGAATCAATAGCTTAAGAACAGAGATTCTCAAAAGTGGATTTTTTTTGTTTCCTTTAAACAACTTGTGAACATATATGGTGCTGCCATCTGCTGTTAGTGCTGGAACTCAACTCACTTAAGGCGATCTCTTGAAGAACCACAAAGTGTGGACATTTTCCCCAGAAACTCTGCTTAAACACGGGCATAAAATGTTAACTCCATCCAAATTCTGAAGTTGTTCAAAACACCTTGAGAATGGCAAGGACCC
>JANHFO010003645.1:105255-119074 GCA_032468095.1 Pareas carinatus | reverse complement strand
TAGCCTCTGACCCGCCTAGTCTTAGGTGCATCCTCGCGAGGATCCACAGCAAACGAGGTCTGATCACCTCACTTACAATTGACTGCTTTGATTAAAGAAAAGAACACAATTGATTTTGTTTATACCTGGAAACTGATCTTGGATTTTGAGCTTGAGGTAGAAAAAATGAAACATTGATTTGGGGTTTTGCTGGTTAGATAGGTTTGTTGCTATAGAAATGGCTAGTATACATTATTATATAAAGGGTTTATGCACAGAAGAGCAACTAAGATGATTAAAAGACTGGAGACTAAAATGTGTGAAGAACGTTTGCAGGAATTGGGTTTGGCTAGTCTAGAGAAAAGAAGTATTAGGGGGGACATGATAGCAGTGTTCCAATATCTAAGGGGTTGCCATAAAGAAGAGGGAGTCAACCTATTCTCCAAAGCACCTGAAGGCAGGACAAGAAGCAATGGATGGAAACTAACCAAGGAGAGAAGCAACCTGGAATTAAGGAGAAACATCCTAACAATGAGAGCAATTAATCTGTGGAACAGCTTGCCTCCAGACGTCATGGGTGCTCCATCACTGGAGGATTTAAAGAAGAGATTGGACAACCATTGGTCTGGAACGGTATAGGGCTGTGGTAGTGAACCTATGGTACATGTGCTGCAGTGGTCATGCAGAGCCCTCTCAGCTGGCATGCGAGCCAAGTCACCCAAGAGCTGCGCATTTATTTTATTTATTTATTTATTTCGATTTATATACCGCCCTCCTCCCGAAGGACCCAAGGACATTGCTCAGAAGGGAGTAGTGGCACCGGGCGATGATGTCATGGGGCCATGCACATGCTCAGAAGAGAGCAGTGCTGGGTAATGACATCATATGGCTATGTGCATGCTCAGAAAGAGAGTAGCAGCACTGGGCGCTGGCATCATGTTTAGATGTGACTTGTCTGGGCACTCAGTGCCTAAAAGTTTAGCCATCACTGGTAAAGGGTTTCCGGTTTGAGCAGGGAGTTGGACTAGAAGACCTCCAAAGTCTCTTCCAGCTCTATTCTGTAACTATGTTACTAACTTATTTTATTGCACCAAAAAGAGTCAATGCTTTTTTTTCCTTTTCCCGGTACTCGATACTTTTTCTTTGTACTGCTGTATTTTATATTTTGATAAACTAATAACATAAGGTGTTTGAAAATCAGAATATTGCATCTTAAATTTCAGGAGTGGTGTACAATTGCAACAGTTGTGGTCAATCAGAATTATAACACTATCTGACATTAAGTCATCTTCCCACTGCATAGCAATAGCTATCTCTGCTTCCTTTCTACAACTCAAGGAATACACGCTGACTGCAAGATAATTCATACAACAGAAGACATCATGAACAACATCCCTCACAGTCTTGCTTCTGAGTTGCCGTATCTTCTGAAGACCACTGTGGCTGTTTGCTCTCAGCTTTAAATTTATACAACTTTGTTCTTCTGAATTGTAAGTTCAGAGGAACTCCAACTGAAGGCTTAGTTAATTAGAGTTTCAGAGGTGCTGCTGAATTTTCAGATTTGCTCTACTATCAAGCAAAGAAGCTATATAAAGAAATACTTCAGCTTTTATTGCTCATTGTGTGAGAGAAAGCAGATGGTGTACCAACTAACACTAGAGACAGTAAACCAATCAAGTTCACAGCATGCATAGAATGCAAGCTACATTATTAGGACAGATCTAGTCTGTATATTGATTTAACTCGTGTTCTGGGTTGACAAAATATATTGACTCAAGAAGAAACCAAACAGAAGGTGGCTTTATTTAACCCATGTCATGAAAGACCTAACTAAGATCAAAAATTACTAAGCTTAACATCTTGTACAAATGCATCTGTTACAGCTTTACATGACCTACTTATGTATATTCTGGGAAACTAAGCCTTATTTCTAGAAAACATATCTCTAGCATCTCTGCAGCCAGGAAATTAAAAGATGCTTGTTCCTTGGGAGGAAAGCTATGGCAAACCTAGACGGCATATCAAAAAGCAAAGATCTGTATAGTCAAAGCCATGGTTTTCCCAGTTGCAATGTATGGGTGTGAAAGTTGGGCGATAAGGAAGGCTGAACATCGAAGAATCGATGCCTTCGAGTTGTGGTGCTGGAGAAGACTCTGGAGAGTCCCTCGGACTGCAAGGCGATCAAATTGGTCAGTCCTGGAAAAATTCTACCCTGACTGTTCCTTAGAAGGACAAATGTTGAAGCTGAGACTCAGATATTTTGGCCACCTAATGAGAAGAGAGGACTCCTAAGAGAAGGCTGTGGTACTGGGAAAGATGGGAGGCCAGAGGAGAAGGGACGGGAGAGAGTGAGATGGCTGGATGGTGTCATCGATGCAACAGGCATGAATTTGGGCAGATTGTGGGAGGCTGTGAGAGGCAGAGAGGCTTGGCGGGCTATGGTCCATGGGGTCACAAAGAACTGGACACGATTTAGTGACTGAACAACAACAACAAGCATCTTCTGTGGAACTGGAACGTAACATCTTTACTCCATTTTAGATTCTGATATTCTTTAGAAACGTTTTGCCCCTCCATCATGATGATTTATTTCTCCAGGAAAGCCTTTCCAGTGATTAATTGTTCTCACTGTCAGAAAATTTCTCTAGTTCTAAGTTGGATCTCCCCTTGATTAGTTTCCATTCATTGCTTCAGGTGCTTTTGGAGAATAGGTTCACTCCTTCTTCTCTGTGACAGCCCCTCAAATATTGGAAGACAGCTAACCTGTCACCCCTCATTGTTCTCTTCATTAGTCTTGATGATGAACTTTATCCTTCAAGAAATGAGACAGGGAGAGAACAGATTCACTGGAGGTTTTTAAGAAGAGATTGGAAAGCCATTTGTCCTGAATGGTATATGGTCTCTGACTTGGGCAGGGGTTTGGACTAGAAGGCCTCCAAAGTTCCTTCCAACTCTTCTTATTTTGTATTCTTCCTCAGACAATAGCCTCTTTCTCCACCCAGAAAGAACAGATATCAGACAATCTACGGTTGAAGGAAGAAAAATGCATGAATGACAGTCATCTATTTCCACACCTGTTAGCTGAAGAACTGGGGATGGGGGAACCTTTAGAGGAGATGAGATTTTGAGTTATTGTGTGTGGTATTTGGATGCATGTCAATGATCAAGTGGGTGGAAGTGTGTGAAGGCAACCTGCGAATTAAGTGTCCTTCTAAATATTCAGATTTAACCATTGGTATCCCTTATGCACAACCTCCAGGCACTTCCTTCAAGAAACATGTAGCTATAGCATTCAGATCAAACAAGGCTGCCTCTTTCTTCCAGGGAAAATTCTCTATGCTCCATCTGTTTATCTGAATTCCTAGTTTGTATGTGGGGGGGGGGGAGGAGAGAATGTTCAAAAGCTTATCCTGCCTTAACTTAAGGCAACCATCCAAAGCAATTGATTTTATTTTATTTATTTTTTAATATTAAAAATACTTTATTACATACAAATTTAAAAACATTTATATACATAAATACATACATACCTTCCCCCTCAGGGCGGTGTACAGCTGAAATAAAACACAAATATAATACAACACTAAAAGACTCTTAAAAGAATTAAACATTGGCTGGATGAAAATTTAAAATTTAATAAATGACAATGATCAGAAAAACATGAATATTCATACAGTTCAGTTGTTTACACAGTGAAATAGACTGCAAAAGCCCTAACTACATCATGGTTACATTTCCTTACCTACGGTACAAATTATATAATATAGGGATAATTACTTCCAGAAAAGTTCTGACTGAATGGTGCATTCCTTTTACTTTTAAAAATCACTTGTTAATTACTCAAGAAAGCTTCTGCACTCGCTTCAACAACAAATCTCCTTTTTTGATGGTTTCTTGATACTGCCAGTTTTTGCTGTCAGGCCTATTGGTTTCTACGATTTCATTAACTTTGTCTATTTTGCAATGTAGTCTCCCAGCAGCGATAAATCTTGAAAGTTCCTGATCTATGAACTCTACGCAGACTCCAAAAGCATCTGCCATGTAACCGAGGGTGAGTGACCGGTAAGATTCTAGAAACTGACTGTAGGCATGGATCTTCATTTCCCAAACATTGGGACTCTTCTTTTCTTTTCCAAAAAGCCGCATGATCTTTAGATCTTATGAAACCAAAGTTGAACTTATCATATATCATATCTTATATCACATCATATATCATGTATTGTATTGTGTCATATTTTTTGTCGTATCTTATCTTCTCTTTCACTTGTTTAGAAGAGTTTGTTCCTTCTTTCTAGTCTTTTCTTCCTTTCTTCTTTACCCTACTTTTTCCACCTACCTTTCTACCTTTCTTCCTCTCCTTCTCCTCCCTTCCTCTACTTATTCTTTCTCACCATCTAATCCTTTCTTTCGTTCCTTTTTCATTTGCTTTCCTTTGCCTACTGTTAGATACAGGCAAGGAGAGGCAGGAGATGAGCTTGGTGCAACACTTGTTTACTGCAGCTTGTAACAGTAACAGAACAATAACAAACTTCTTCTCGCTGCAACACCAGCAGCCAAAACCTTTTAATAGTCCTAAACAGGCTGCTAGCCCAATCAGGTAAGCTCAAGCCTAACCAGACAGATTGTCTATCCCAAGGGTGGGGGGGATACTCCTCAGCTAATTATGACAGAAGCCTGACAGTCTGCTCAAGACACTGCACCCCTTCCTCCTAAGATGACATAAAGGAACAATTGGCTGAGGTAGGCAGGGCGGAGCTTCACCCTTTCGGGTCTGTGCAAATCATTTGCTGGTTGGAACTCAGGTTGTGTGGACGGATCCGTTGAAGCCGCCGATGTTTCCTCACAAAACTGCTGGCCGGCTTCAGATTCCGACCCGGCCGAAGGTGAGGATCCCTCGGGCGCCGCACGATGCTGGATAATTGCAGGAACTGTTAAGTTGTCTTCGTCCTCCAGGCTGGAACTCCCTGAGGAGGAAGACAAAGCATTATCCTCCATGCTAGGGCTATCGGTCCCCCGAGTAACAGCCTCGGAAACTCCCACAAGAGGGGCTTTGTGGAGTTGGTCGATATTACGGTGCCACAAATGACCATTCAGGATCTCTATAGTGTAGGAACAGGGCCCTCAAGAGGCTGTCACTTCCCCCCGAATCCACTTGGGACCCAGGCCAAAATTCTTGGCCCAGACTCAGTCACCTATAACTAATTTCTTCAGCTCCTCCCCCACAGGTTCCGTGGAAACCTCATCATAGTGTTGGTGCAACCGGTCCAAAATGGAGCGTATTTTCCTACCAAACAAAAGTTCTTCAGGGCTCTTCCTCGTCGACCGCTCCGGCATGATATGCTGCCAATAAAGGAAGAAGTCCACTCGCTCTTGTCAGGTACCCCAATGTAATCTACCAAGCACCTCTTTTAAGGTGCGGATGGCGCGTTCCACAAGGCCCTTGGAGTTTGGGTGACCCGGAGCCACCAAGGCGTGATTGAGGCTCCGTGCTGCCAAAAATCCTCGAACTCCACGGCGGTAAACTGTGGCCCATTGTCAGAGATGATGGTATCCGGCAAGTCATGGGTGACAAAAAGCGAGTGCAAAGCCGTTTTCACCACTCCCGCACTGGTGGATGTCATCAATTTGACCTCCATCCACTTCGAAAAAGTGTCAATGACCACCAGCAGCATCTGACCATGGTATGGGCCAGCAAAATCAATATGCAGGTGAGACCAAGGGGCTCGGGGCTGTTCCCGTTTCTGAAGTATTATTCTGGGCGGATCTGGCCTAGAGATTTGGCAGGGCTCACAGTTGGCAACCAAAGCCTTGATATTCTTATCAAGGGATGGCCACCACACAAAACTGCTGACCAAAGCCTTCATTTTAACAATGTCGGGGTGGCATTGATGTAGTGTGTGCAAAACTTCCAGATGCAGCCGTGTAGGGACAACCACTCTGTCTCCCCACAATACGCAGTCTCCCTGAATGGCGAGGTCATTCCTCCGAGTGAAAAACAGCCGATAGTGCTCATTCAATGGGCTTTTTGGCCATCCCCTCCTGATCCAGCCCATTAGTGGGCACAGCACCGAATCGGAGCGGGACAAACGGGCCACCTCAGCCAAGGAGATTAAAGAACACTCTAAACAGTCCACCAGCAATGGAGGGTTAACCTCCGGACAGACCCCAGCACCCATAGGAACGGGGCAGTGACTCAACACATCCACATTGCAGACAGCAGCCCCTGGGCAATGAATCAAACTGTAGGAATATGCTGCTAACCGGATTGACCATCGTATCATGTGAGGAGACAGGGCAGCTGGAGTTTGCCTGTCTCCTGCCAAGATTCCCAAAAGCGGTTTATGGTCGGTTACAAGTGTAAAGTGTAAAATGCCTCCCGAACACGTACTCGTGAAAACGATGAACAGAGGCAACCAAAGCCAACGCTTCCTTATCCAGTTGGCTACAGTTGCACTCAGCCGCCATTAGGGTATAGGAGAAGTAAGCAATTGAGGCTCCAAGGCCTGAGGGTAGTTGATGACTCAGGACGGCACTGATACCGTACGGGAAGGCATCACAGGTTAACAACAATGGAAGAGTTGAATTATAGCACATGGTCACTAGATAGTAATCGTTTAAGGCTGGTAAACACTCTGTTTTCCACTTCACCCAACACCCATGGGACGTTTTTTGATAACAACCAATGTAACAGGTCAGCAATTGTAGCCTTGCCCTTAAGGAAGGCATGATAAAAATTTAGCAAACCCAAGAATGACTGTAATTCTGCTTTGTTCTTGGGTGCTGGAGCAGCTTTAATAGACTCCAGCTTGTCCTTTGTGGGGTGAATTCCCTGGCCATCAACCTTATACCCCAAAAATTCCATGGCGGGAACTCCAATTTGGCATTTGTCAAGCCTCAGTTTTAGACCAGCAGAATGGAATGTCTCAAAAACTGCTCTGAGGTGATCCCCTAATTGATCCTGATCCCTTGCAGTGATGAGCATGTCATCAAAATAGGACACTACTCCAGGGATTGTGTGGAGCAACCACTCCATTACCGACTGAAAAATCCCTGGAGCAACACTAATGTCAAATTGGAGGTGAGTCACATTGAAAGTGGGTCACGATTGTCTGTACTTCCACCATGGTGGAATCCATCGAAATTTGCTGATATGCCTCAGCCATATCCAGCTTTGCAAATACTCTGCCCTCTCCTAACGAATAAAGTAAATGTTGGATCATGGGGACAGGGTAAGGATTTTGTTGTAAGGCTCTATTCAATGTGCACTTGTAATCGACACATATTTGAATAGAGCCATCCTTTTTGATAGGGGTGACAATTGGAGTCTCTCGTTTGGCGTGGTCAGTTGGAACCAGAATGCCCTGGGTGATCAATTTATCAAGGGCAGCGTCCAATTTAGGTCATAGGGTGAAAGGCACTCTATGAAGTTTAAGTCTAATTGGAGTGACCATGGGGTCCAAATTAATGGAAACAGGTTTCCCAGAATACTTGCCCAGCTGCTGATCGAATATGTCTCGAAATTCCTCAATTAACGCAGCGTTCCATTGATGAGTGGTGGAATGCACCCTGGTAATGCCCAACCCAAGCGGGGCAAACCATTCCAACCCCAGTAGGCTGGGCAATGCGCTGCCCACTATAGTCACTGACAGCAACCCAAAAAAGGTGTGGTAGGTTACTGGAATGTCCAAAGTTCCTAGCATGGGAAGCTGTTGTCCCTGATAGTCACGGATTCTGAGGCGTTGTAATGTTAAGTCAGTCTTTCTCACGGCCGGCAGAACAGCCTTCAAAGTGGCCCAGGAAAGGATTGAAATTGCCGATCCTGAGTCCACCTCCATGGTGCACTCCCAACCACCAATACAACAGCCACCTTTATTTTCTCTTGCAAAGCATGATGACTGCTATTAACGACAATAGTGCAGGTGTCGGTGTTGACCGCTTGCTTCCGCACGTTCACTTGCCCTATTAATTTTTGGCTTTTCCTGGTTTCCAGCTGCCTGGGTGGAGAAGTTAGGTGCTCTGCATCGCACGGTTCCGCAGCACGACATAATTTTGAAATATGACCGCGCTTCCCACAGCGATTGCAGAAGGCATCTCTGAGATGGCAGCTGGTCCGTAGATGGTGACCCCTGCAGCTGGCGCAGCCCTGCCATTGATTTCTGTCAGCGTGGGCCATTTGACAAATCTCTGCGGCAGTGTCCCCCTCCTCCTCTCCGGAGGACTCTGAACAGGCCTCATAATTATCGCCCGCAGCAGCTCTCTCCGTTGCAGCCAACCCCGCCAGCTTCTGCAAGACGTCGGAAGCTGACGATGTAGGTTCCACCGCCCTCACTTCATCAAGGGCAACCTGCAAGGAGAGATTGGGGTTCGCGAGAAGCTGTTGTTGCAAACAAATGTCTCGCACCCCAAAAATAATTTGGTCCAGCAGACTCTCCTCGGTATTAGCAAAATCGGCTTGTACCACGAGTTTGCGGAGGCCAGCCACGAACTGATTGAATGACTCCCTTGCCTTCTGTAAACGATGGCGGAACTCATGCCTTTTGACAATCTTAGAGGGAGCCGGGGCAAAATGGGCAAAGTTTTTTCAAGATTTATCAAATTTGGTCTAATAAGTGCTTCTATCGTGAAGATCCAATTAGGTATTTTATTGTACACTATCTTTTTTATTTTCCCCCATACCATTATGATAGCTCATTGAATGCTATACTTTTGAAAATGTCTGTTTGTTTTTAGCTTCTCATAGCCCAAATATGCATGCCAACCCAATTGTAGGTCATATCCTTCTAAGTTTTGTAACCTTTTGTTTCTCAAAGCCATCCATTCTTTGGCCCAAGATATCGCCGCTGCTTGATAATATGTTTCCCAGTTTGGGAGGCCAAAGCCACCATTGGATCTTGGTTCTTGTAGAGTTTTTTATCTTATTCGGGGTTTTTTCCTTTGCCATATAAATCTTGTCATCATTTTATCATTTTAAAAAAAAGCAATCGCTTTTCGGCTGCTCATAAAAGGCAAGGATTTCCAAAAATCTTTGTTGATGATTAATACTATGACTTGGGCCATCTCTAGCTGCAGAACCAATGGCAAGCATCAAGAAACTACAAGCAGAACCAGATGGCTTTTTTTTTTAAAAAAAAAAAGAATATTGTGAGATTCATCCAAAATTCATCAAGGCTAAATAAATTCCTTACTTCAAATGGTCAATTTCCAACTTGTTTGTTACTCCTTTCATATCTCAGCAGCTTCCAATTCCACCTTTTTCTTCAGCCTTGTTACATTCCCTTACTGGAGGCGGGGCGGGGGGAAATGTGAAAGAACAATTCCAAAATGAATGTCCTCCTGATGTAGAGTTTTGTTCATAATTTACCATGTGTTTGTTTTGTAACAAAGGAGCTAACATGAATCCATGAGTGGCATTGTGAATGTCTAGTGCTCCATAAATAATACTGACCACGAATAAGCCTGAAAAAGCTAAGAAGGGTTGGGTTCAACTATTTATTGGATGGAAGATGACGATAAAATTCAGGATTGTAGTCTACTCTGAGAAGTCAAAAATCATTCTAGAAGCTGACTATTAAAATTATTTCGATATTGTTGCCCAAAAACCCACCATCACCACATAGATGTCAAAAGTTGAGTTTTTCTCAAAGAGTATTCTACCATATAAAATCTCTCACAATCCTTTCAGAATGTCAAACATAGCACCATGAGGATGAAGGCAGCTTGGAGGGCTTCTAGTCAGACTTCCTGTTCAAGGCAGGAGACCTTATACCAGTGATGGTGAACTTTTTAGAGACCAAGTGCCCAAACTGCAACCCAAAAGCCATTTATGTATTGTAATGTGCCAACATGGCAACACGTGCCCCCCCATGGCCATTGGCACCCACTGTACCCATCAGCACCCACTATTCCCCTGTGGATAATGGTTCCCCCTGCACTCCCCCACCCCCTCTGTGGTCTACCAGAGCTCGCTGCAGACCTTTCAAAGGCCTGTCTCAGCTTCTGCAGCCCACACATGGTCCATCACGGGCCTTCCAGCAGCCTCCTCCAGCTTCTGTGGCCTGCTGTGAGTCATGCTCCCTTCCAACCTAGCTCCTCTTCTCTCACACCTCACCTCTCACCAGACTCCATGCTGCATGTGAGCCGTCCATCTTACCCCAGACAGAGGAGGGAGGAAGCACTCCCATTGGGCTGCTGGGTAGAGGGGCAGGTGATGTCAGAAATGTCCTCAGGTACGCGTGGAGAGGGGGAGGAAAGCCCCATATTCCTCTGGCTTTCAAGTAAAGAAATCTGTGCTGAGGCAACGGTGTGCATGCCCACAGAAAGGGCTATGAGTGCCGCCTCTGGCACTCATGTCACAGGATTGCCACCGCTGTCTTTTACCATCCTGTTCAAATGGTTTCCCAGTCTATTTTTGAAAATCTTCAGCAATGGCAATCCCACAGTTCTGGGAGGCAACCTATTCCACTGATTAATTGCTCTGTTAGAAAATGTATCCTTAATTCTAGGTTGGATATCTTTTTAACTGTCATCCACTCATTGCTTCTCATCCTGCCCTCTGATGTCAATCCCCTCTTCTCTATGACAGCCCTTCAAATATTGGAAGACTGTTATCATGTCATCCTAGTCCTTCTCTTTCTTAGAGTAGACATAACCTAGTTCCCATTGTTGTGTCCGGGGGAGGGCATTGCCAAGCACGGGAAATGCCCAGTGCTTCGATTGGCAGGCTGCCACCCTAGTATGGATATATAGGGGTCAGCCCACCGGTCAGGCGCCATTCCTGTACCTACTCACCATCATCAATAAAGCCATCTACCCAAGTGTGTCTCCGCTTCGTTCCTCAACAATCCATGATCTAACACCCACAATAATTTGTTGTATGCTCCCCTAACCATCTTGCTCTTCTCTGCATACTTTTCAGGGTTTCAACATCTTTTTTTTTATCATTGTGACCAGAATTCGATGCAGCATTTCAGATGTGGCCTCACTAGTGCAATATGGCACTATCACTTCCCATAATCTTGATACTGTCCCTCTATGGATGCAGCCTGGGACTACACTGGCTTTTTGGGCAGCTGCAACACACTGATGGCTCATACTTAAGTGGTTGTCCACTATGATACTTAGATTCCTTTCACAATTATTAATGTTGAACCAGATACCACCTTGTATGGAATTGTATGAAATTGTAGTGAGCAAAATCTTGCACAATCCTTTTAAAAACGTGTCTCCGCTTCGTACCTCGACAACCCACGATCTAACACTGGAGATGAGGTGGACCCACAGAACAACAAGCGAACAGACACGAGCTACCGGACGCCATTCCTGAGCCAGATGCGATCATCCAAAACAGCTCAAACCGATCATGCACAGACACGACCAGACCATAGCAGATCGCACTGACCAGACCAGAGCAAACCAATCGCGGCACACCGATCGTGCAGAGAAGCGACCAGACCGCAGCAGATCGCACCGACCAGACCGGAGTGAACCAATCGCGGGAAAGTCAAATGGCGCCAAATTCAAATACTACAAGCAAAATGGCCACCCACATGAAATCCTTAATCCCATTCGACCCGGTCACCGACACATGGGACAGATTCATGGCCTGCTTCGAGTGCTTTGTGCACTTGAATAACCTTACCGACGCTTTGGACGTTAAACTGAGGAGCGCGTTCCTCAACCCGGCGGGCACACTGGTCTTCGACACTGCCAGGATGAACACGGCACCTGAACCGGTCTTTTCCATGCTGTGGAAAGACCTACAAGATGCGTTGCAGAGATGATTCACGCCGACCCCGTCGAAGCTGGTGCAGTGATTCACACTACGGAATTGTATGCAGCAACAAGGGGAGTGCGCCGCCGCCTATGCCACCGCCATATGCCACCTGGGAGTCCTATGCAGTTACACCGAGGGCATAGACGAGATCCTGTTGGACCAGTTCGTCTGGGGTTTCCGTGACAAGAAACTGCAGAAAAAACTGATGGGGGACAATCGAATCACCCTGGACGACGCCATCAAAGAGGCACTCCTCGTGGAGTCCCAAAACATGGCGTCCTCCATCCAGGCGAGGATCCCCACAGCTGAGCCAACACCAAAGGACCGGGTCCACCATAACAGCAGGCGGGATTCCAGCTCCTTGAGCTATGCAAGCACCAGCAGCGAGGAAGTCCACCACACGCACAGACATCAAGAGAAATCCAACCACAGATGCCCCGGTTGCGGCGGAGACCACGTGAAAGCGGCTTGCAGGTTCCGGGACCAGCACTGCCACAGGTGCGGCAAGAAAGGCCACATAGGGAAGGTCTGCCATTCCAAAGACCTGCCTCCCCGCCGGCGACACCGCAAGCACTCCAGCGGCTCGGACACCAGGAGCAGGAAACCCTTCAGAGACCAGAAGGATCACCGCAACCACAAGCACCGAGAGAAGAAGATGCACCAAACCAGGGTACCGAGGAACATCGACAGCACCAAGGCCAAGTGGAAGGCGACCGTGACCCTCTGGCAGACGCCCTATAAAATGGATGTGGACACGGGATCAGCCGTCACACTGATCGCCTGGAGAGACCTATGAGCAGCGAACCCCAAGCTACACCGGCGGGACCTGAGGCCGACATCGACCACGCTGAAGGACTTCCAGGGGAACCACATCCCCATTCTGGGGAAAACCATGGTCCCGTGTCCTATAAGAACTTCCAAGGCCCATGGGACATAACAGTCACCCGGGACGACCTGCCGACACTGCTGGTGCAGGACTGGTTTGGGAAACTGGGCATCGGTCTAACGGGGGTGCACAGGGTCTGGGAAGAGGGCATCAGCAGCCTCATCCGAGACTTCCAGGACATGTTCAGCAATGAGCTCGGCAAGTATAAGGGGACCCTGATCTCCTCCAGTCTAGACCCCACTATCAGCCTGATCAGAGTAAAACCGAGACAGGTACCCTTTGCCCCCAAACTCCAAGTGGACGCTGAGCTGGACAAACTCATCGCCCAGGGAATCCTCGAGCCCATCGACCATGCGTGATGGGAGACGCCCATAGGAACCCCCCTAAGGAGCGACGGCTCAATCCGCATCTGTGCGGACTATAAGTGCACGCTCAACAAGGCCTTGCAGCAGAACGCCTATCTCATTCCAGTAATCCAGCATCTGCTGCATTCCCGGGGGCCAGGCAAAATTTTTGCCAAACTCGACCTGGCCCAAGCCTACCACCAACTCCCGGTGGACACAGCCACCACGGAAGCCCAAACTATAGTGATCCACCGGGGAACATTTAAATGCAACCGGTTGCAGTTAGGGGTTAGCGTAGCACCGGGGTTCTTTCAAAGCATCATGGAGAGATTGCTCTTGAAGATCCCTGGAGTCGTGCCCTGCTTCGACGACATGCTCGTCACGGCGGAGCACAAGGGACAACTAACTCAGAGAGTGAGGGAAGTCTTAACTGCCTTCAGAGCGGCTGGACTACGCCTCAAAAAGAAGAAGTGCAGTTTGGGGGTCAGTGAAGTGAACTTCCTCGGCTATCGAATTGATGGCTGAGGCATCCACCCCACCACCGACAAGGTCACCGCCATATGGGAGGCCCAAAAACCACAGAACAAGCAGGAGCTCCAAGCCTTCCACCTAAGCCACAAACTACCAAGCGGGAAAGAAGCGCCAATAGCATTTCACTCCCGGTCATTCTCAAAAGCAGAACGCAACTATAGCCAACTAGACAGGGAAACTCTCGCACTAGTGACAGGCATCAAGTGGTTTCATGAGTACCTGTTCGGCAGGCACTTCAAACTAGTGACCGACCACAAGCCACTGTTCAGTCTACTAGCGGGGGACCAGGCCCCCCCCCCCCCCCCC
>JANHFO010003645.1:75920-86262 GCA_032468095.1 Pareas carinatus | reverse complement strand
AGAGACACTTGATATCATTCATCTCTAGATAGGTAAAGGTAAAGGTTCCTCTTCCCCGCAAATGCATGCTAGTTATAACCGACTCTCAGGGTGGTGCTCATCTCCATTTCTAAGCTGAAGAGCCATCGCTGTGCCCCTAGTCATGTGATTGGCATGACTAAACACCGAAGACGCACGGAGTGCTGTTACCTTCCCACCGTAGTGGTCCTTATTTTTCTACTTGCATTTTTACATGCTTTTGAACTGCTAGGTTGGCAGAAGCTGAGGTGAGTAACAGGAGCTCACCCTGTTACACGGTGCTAGGGATTCAAACTGCTGAACTGGTCACCTGCTGATCGACAAGCTCAGCATTTTAGTCGCTGAGCCACCACATTCCAATCAGCTCTATATACGTGATAGCAAAGCTTTTTCTTCCCATGCTACCCACAACAATATTAACTTTCTGCCTGCAATCTTAGCCATGATGATGATGTTGACATTGTCCATTCGGTTCGACTCCAACTCTTGGTGATTCTATGGGCCAGGTCTCTCTATGTCTTCCAATCGGTCACTGTTTCTTTGAATTTTTCTGCGATCTGGCTGGTGTCAGCTTTGATGGTGTCCAGGCATTGTATTCTCCGGCGGTCTGGTTTCCTTTTACAATCTTAGCCAAGGGAACAGTATTGACTGATGGCACTACCTAGATGGAACAAGGAATGAATTCATGATGGATGGATTTAATTTCCTAGCTCAAGGGGGTGGGGGAAGCCAGCCAAAGCACTGATCAAGATCACGAGAAGCGATATTGCCCACTTTATACTGCTAATGTAGACCATTTTGAACAATGCATCCAGTTCTGGTCACCATGACACAAAAAAGATGTTGAGGCTCTAGTCAAGAAGTAACAGGTAGAAGATCATTAAAGAAAAACACAACCTTGAACTGAGGAGAAATTTCCTGACAGTGAGAACAATCAGCGAAAGACTTGCCTTCAGATGTTGTGGGTGCTCCATCACTGGAGTTTTTTCAAGAAAAGCTGGCTGAGGAATTCTGGGAGTTGAAGTCCACAAGCCTTAAAGGGGCCAGGGTTGAAGACCTCTGTCCTAGAGGACTTCGAAGATCCCTTCCAATCCTATTTGTTCTGTTATTCCAAATTTACTTCTGCCTTTTTAGTGTAAAACTAATATCACAATCCTTATCCAGTGTATTGGTACTAATAGGCTAATACCGATAAACAGTTGTTTGTTCTGAAAGAGAACATGGATGTAGTAAGCATATCAGACATCTGATGGAAAATGAAGGGTCGATGGGATGTAAATATCTCAGGTTATAAAACCTATAAAAAGCATCAAGTTGTATGGATGAAGTGTGTGGGTCTTTATATACCAGAGTGGGTGTGGAGTCCAGTTCAGTGTTGTACTGAGAAAGTACAATAAAAACAAAAAGGAACATGGAAGGATCACCAAAGATCTATATTGGTACCACACTTTTCAATTTGACCAAAAATGCAAGCATTAAGGTGACACATTTCCTTGTAATTCCTAATTGTCCAAGATGTAAAACCCAGAGACAGCAAATACCTCTGATAAGGATATTTAAAATTAATGAATGTTCTATAATAAAGTGGCAAAATCTGCTTAGCATTTACAAGTAGCAAGTGCATCGCTAACACTTTAAGTAACATTTGAAGGAATCTTAACAGGATAAACTCTCCAGGAAGGGAGAAAGACCCTGACAATCAGAGTTGTAACAGGAAAGCTGAGTCTGTACAATAGGACAGAGGTTTTCAACCTGGGGTCCATGGATCCCTTGGGGTCCGTGGCAAGTTATTAGTTGAATTTGTGGGAATGGGGTCCACCGTGTAGCAATGATTCGTTCTGGGGTCCACAACCTGAAAAAGGTTGAAAGCCTCTGCAATAGAAGATGGTCTCTACCACTTTCTGTCAGAAATCCTTTGGGTCTCTGTACTCTGGCACAGCTTGGTGTAGTCCTCAGGTTATGACCATAATGGAGCCTGTCCATTACAGTTGTAAGTTGTGATATCATAACGTGAGTGAGTGACATGACCAACCCAATTTTACAACCTTTGTGTGGTGGGCATTAAGGGAATGCCACAGTCATTAAGCAAATCAGTGGATTACTTTGGGTCCAGTATTGCCCCAAAACAGTAACTTCCAGTTTTCACAAACTACTGTAAAACACAATCACATGACTGTATAATGCTGTAAATGGCCACACATGCAGCCCTGTTGCCAAGCATTCCTGCAGTCACATGATCACTATGGGAAGGCACCTCCCCCCCCCAATGAAACATTCTGCAGAATATTAAAAAAAGAGGCAGAATAGAATATTTCCCCAAAAGGAGAAGAGGAGAAAGATTTTGAATGCAGAAAACAGCCCCCAGTTTTCCTGCTACAGCAAACAGCCTCTTTAGTTATGGAGATTTTAATCCATTTAGAAAGCTAGGCTGCTCTATTCATAGGCAAAGGACAGTCACAAACTCCAAATAAACAACACTAAAAGCTCCAAAAACTCCAGATAAGATTAACCCACACCTAAGATTTGTGTTTTCCTTCTGCCTGCAGAGCCAGCCATGACCCCTACATGATGCCATAGGATTTTAGCAACAGCCATTAAAATGTTTAGAAAAATCACCTGTTCTTCCACCAGAACAGGCAGCGTCTTTCACAAAGCCTCAAAGAATGTATAAAAACCCACCTACTCCCAACCCCATTTTGTCAGCTACCCCAGAAGCATGCTGTTATGGTTTGTTTCTGGCAACTAAATAAAATGGAGACCTCCACTCATGCAGCTGCTTCCAATTCATTTCTTCAGCATCTATCTCCCAGCTTGGAGCCCAACTGGATATTTCTTCCAACTTCATTATACAGGCACACAAGTGCCTGGCTCATGATGATGATATCACAAGGAGTCATGGTCATGTGATTGCTTTCCCTAAGTCAATGAGGAAACCAGGAGGGAGGTTTGCAAGTCACTCCAGTAAGACTCACCCAGCTTTCCAGTGCTCACATTTTGCTATGCCATTCACTCCACAACCTTGCTGTGCTTGTGTGATACTGCAGCACCCTTCTCCCAGCCTCCCGCAACTCACAGGCAGCCTGTATCAGACTTTCCTAGTCTCCACAATGCCCCCCATTCCTCCAATACCTCTAGATTCCTTGCCTGGTATTGGGGCTTTTTCCCGCTTAACAACCTGTGCATCTTCAGTTTAGGATGGCAATCTGGACTGCTTGGATTGTCATCATTATGTGATGTAGACAAATGATATTGCATGTTGCAACTGCATTGCTTAACAACAGGAATTCCAGTCATCATTGCCTTCATAAACCAAGGCCTACCTGTGAAAGATTTCCCAAACAAAACAAAACAAAACAAAACAAGAAATCTGTAAAGTTGTGGATAGATCGCAAGATGTTATTGATCTGCTTCTAAACATCTATATTGCTCTGATCTATTTTTAAAATGTCTGCTCAGTGGGGTTCCACAAAATACTCATATGGCTTGAGTGTTTATAGAAAATATAAACATTAGAGACCACGGATTACCAGAAACAAAACAGATTTACACATCAAGGTAAAGCAGAGGCCTAACAGAAGAATCCCCACTAAAATATTTATCTGTACTTTAGTGATATAGAATCACTGCAACGAACAATTCATGTTTGCTCTTCCTGGATTTTTTTCAGATTCCTGTAGGCTACATCAGATACTTAAGAGAGAAATGCTCCGTCTCTCCTTTTTCCCAGGCTGCATACCCACATTCTGGTTTGGATTTAGACAAAATACTTTTTCTGCAGCAGAAAGGAGAGCGGGGGGCGGGGGAGAGCTTCATCTTCCTTGAAGGCTGTTCTCAGCCAGCAACTTTGCGTCTGGATTGAATGGTTGATAGGCAGACTGCCCAGAAACGGAATAGCAACCTGTCAATTCACTGTGCCAGTATCTGGGAAAATAGTTTTGCTGGTGAGGCGATCAGTGGAAAAAAAAGGCAAATAGCGATAAATGTGTTAGCATTAGCTAACAGCACCAGCCATTTATTGGTGTGTAGAATCCCACTTTCCCAGACCAGAGCAATACGAGCAGTCCTTGAGTTAGAACAGTTTGCTTAAGGACCGTTGAAAGTTACAATAGCACTGAAAAAAGTGACCTATGCCTATTTTTCACACTTACAACCATTGCAGTATTCCCATGGTCATGTGATCAAAGCTCAGATATTTGGCAACTGATTCATATTTATGATGGTTGTAGTGTCCCGGGGTCATGTGATCACCATTTGGGACCTTCTAACAAGTAAAGTCAACAGGGAAGCCAGATTCACTCACCAACCATGTTACTAGCCTAGCCACTGCAGTGATTCACTGAACAACTGCCTCACTTAGCAGCAGAAATGTCCAGGTCAATTGTGGTTGCAAGTCAAGGACTACCCCTTATGAGTGTTTCATTGCCCTGTGTTCATCTATGACAGTGATAGCTAACCTTTTAGGCAGAGTGCCCGGATGAATCTCAGCTAATGAGTTGCGGCTCGTGACGTCATGGCTTGACGCCACTATTCTCTTTCTGAGCATGCACAGGGCCCTGTGATGTCATCGCCTGGTGCCGCTACTCTCTTTCTGAGCATGCACAGGGCTCTGTGATGTCATCGCCTGGCGTCGTTACTCTCTTTCTGAGCATGCACAGGGTCCTGTGATGTCATCGTCTGGCGCCATTGCTCTCTTTCTGAGCATGCACAGGACCCTGTGATGTCATTGCCTGGCACCGCTACTCTCTTTCTGAGCATGCACAGGGCCCTGTGATGTCATTGTCTGGTGCTGCTACTCTCTTTCTGAGCATGGTCAGCTCTGGACAATGCTGGGGCGAGAGAGCTCTGCGTGCCCATTGTGGCACACGTGCCATAGGTTCGCCATCACTGATCTATGAGCTTTTTACAGGACATCTGAAGAGTCCCGAGCAGGATGAAGCCACTCATGTACTATCTTCCAGGGCTCAATAGAATTAATATAAAATAATAAATTACCTTTCTCCAAATATTTCCGCTGGCGTTACACAAACGTATCCATTGATAGCTAACCTTTTAGGCAGAGTGCCCGGATGAATCTCAGCTAATGAGTTGCGGCTCGTGACGTCATGCTCATTTAGCAACTGCCTCCTTTAGCGACCATTTACATTTATGATGGGGATGAGAAAATAACTTTTTGATCAATCTTTGTATTTACAAGCTTTGCAAGTTTATAGAAAGCTGAAATAAGACCATAAACGACATTGTGGTTTCACTTAGGGAAATGACTGAGTTGCCAGTTCCAATCAGGGTCACTAAACAGGAATTACAACTACCTGCAGTCTCCGATTAGGGCCTTGCAGTTTGTCATTTCCATAGCTTTATCGTGTGCCATTCACCCAATCAACCATGATAAACTCCATTGTTTAGTGAGGAGAATTCGCCTGGAAATGGCACTTTTACCGCTATCTGTCACTTCAGTCTCACTGTTCTGAACACTTGTCATATGAAAGCACACTCCAGCAATATCAATGGAAAACTGCACTTCATGACATGCCTGCGATAAATACAGGTAATCCTTGACTTACAATAGTTTGTTTAGCGACTGAAGCTATGACGGCACTGGAAAAAAATGACTTATGACCATTTTTCACACTTACGACTGTCACAACATCCCCATGGTCACGTGATTTACACTTAGATGCTTGACAGCTGGGTCACATGTATGACGGTTGCAGTGTCTTGTCAATGGGGAAGACAGCCTCACTTAACAACCCCATTACTAAATGAACAGTGGCAGTGAATGGTTTAACAAATGTGGCTAGAAAAGTCATAAAAACACACTTCACAAATTTCTCACTTAGCAACGTAAATTCTGGGCTCAATTGTGGTCGTACGTCAAGGACTTATGCATGCCACACTGGCGGCCTAGAATGCAGGAAGAACTGCAAAAGAGATCAAAACAGACTGCTATGACATCGCAGCCAAGACACCACCCTTCTTTGCACACAATGTGCACGCAAAACCACAAGGGGGAAGGGCTTCAGGTACACAATTGCCACCACCATTCCTTCAACTGCACAGCTCTGCTGCTTTTTGACTTCAGAAATCACATTTTAAGGCTGTATTTATCTGTATGCTAGAGAAGAAGCTACGATACTTGGGGAAAAAAAAGAGAAATATCTGGACTGAGTTCTGAACTGCAAACATGGATGATTATGCTGGGTTTTGTTTATAATTGCCAAAAGGAGGGTTGTGGAAAACCTGGAAAAAAATATAACGTATTTCATCAAGCAAAGAAGCAATATCTCTTTTCATAGACCTATAGACTCATTTAGAAATTACAAATAGTCCACAAAGTATTACAATGGAAGAGAACGTTTAAAACCATATTTGGGAGGCAACGAAAAGTCATTTAATTGGAAGTATGCTACAATTCTCAAGAATTAAGATCTATTTATTGCCGGATCAAAACAAAGACTGATTCTACCATACAACAATGTGATTTTTTTAAAAACATTACCTTTTTATCCTGGTATTACTACTGCTGCTGCTACGTCTGGCACATCTGTGCAGCACATAATATCCACACCCCCATATGTTTTCCTGATGCTTTTCTTTCCTTCTTCATGTCATTTTTCTCCCTTGGGCCTTATCTATTACTTCCTCCTTCCTGGTTACAGTTTATATAAACTACCAAATGCCTTGAATTCAATTTATAGAGCCATTCTAGCGGTGACTGGAAAGAGTGGCTTAAAGTTTAAAGTCTACTCTATAACATTTCTCTCCGCCTTCTGCTTTGTATGTTTTGGGTGAACTGTAGGCAGAAAACTGTGGCCCAAGAGGGAGCATCTACTTCAGCAGAGCATGAAGAGGTCCTTAAGGGGTCTTTGGGTTTTTGCTGTCAAGAAGCATGAATGTGCTTGAGAATTATGATGCTCTGAGTGATAACATTATTTAAAAAGGCATGTGTGAAATATTTGAGGCTGAAAGCCCAAATCCTTCAACGCTTACAGATGAGTTGTGATTATTGACCCCTGAAAGAAAAATCATAGGGGTGAAGCTTAACTTCTTTAGTTTGGTCAATGTGTAGGCTAAATCCATCAAAAGCTAGGCAATTCCAGCACTCAAGGTCAAATTTCTGAAATGCATCGATATTAAAGAGTCAGCAATGCAGAGACACCAAAGGGATTTTTAAAAAAACAGTTCTTGAGGAAAGGCATTTTATTTAGAAATGTTTAGGTAGTTCATTTTGATTAAAAGTACAGCTTTCAGAACATATATTGTGCGTTTGGGAAAGGACGACAATGTACATTTGGGAAAAGCCAGAAAGATGCAGTCTAATGGCATAACAAAATCATGTGATGGTTACTTATAAGATCTGATATGATCTTGTACATTGAGTGTACAGTCTACCTACAAAATAAACTAAAATTCTGCACTGACTAGTCCTTAAAATCTTGGGTAGTTGCACACAGGTGTATGGTTTGTAATCATGAGTAGAAGATCTTACAAAACTGTTTGTGCAGTCTAGATCCTGAGTTCAGTGGCTTATAAATTCAAATAAATAAAACAAAAAAATCAATATTATGAACTCAGAAGGTATTCTGAAGAAGCGTTCTTGCAGTTCAATACACTGTAATAATGGCATTATCAATCACTCATGCCTAATCACTTCTCAAATGGATTAATTGTGACTGGTCTACATGGGGTTGCCCTTGTAGAGTATCCTGAAGTTTTAGTGGTGCAAAATGTAGTGGTGGAGGTAGTTAGAATTGCATATGTCATACTTCTGCTCCACAAGCTGCATTGGTTGCCAGACTGCTTCCAGGTCCATTTTGAAGTCCTGATTATTACCTTTAAGGTCCTACATAGCATAGGATCTGGTTGTTTGAGAGGGCATCTCTCCCCAATTACATCTACCTATCCAGAGGGATATGCTATGGGTTCTATTGGCCAAGAACCTTTGTTTTGCAGGCTGTAGGAAGATGGTCTTTTTTGTGGCACCTGCCCTTTGGAACATCATTCTCTTGAGCTGAGATTGGCTCAGTCTGGTCTTCTGGAAGTCTCTCAAAACTTGGTTTTGACATTGGGACTGGAGATCCAACTAAATCCCCTCCATTGAAGGCCTGTACCCTGAACGAGCCAAAAAAGAGAGGAATGAAAATAATCATAGACCCCCCTCACACTCTGAACATAATCTGTTTCAACTTCTTCCTTCCGGATGCCACCATAGGGAATTGCAAAGCAAAACAACTAGACACAAGGATAGTTTCTTCCCCTATGTCATCAACCCGCTAAATAGCTAACTTACACAACACTGTTAATGAGGAAGGTGTGTTATGACATGATGTCTTTTGTGACATGATGATTGTATGTTTTTTGTGTATGTGTTTTATAACATGATGTGTTTTGTGACATGATGATTGTACTTTATGACATGATGGCATGATGAATGTACTTATGATTGTGATTGTATTCATGATTAAGACCGTGATTTGTTGATTGCAGCTTATGTACACGACAAGATGAATGTACTTTATGATTATGAATGTACCTTTGATTGTAATCACAGTTTGTTTATTTTCTGTATGTAGGTATAGAGCATGTGTACAGGAGACAATATCCTTGTGTGTCCTAACACACTTGGCAAAATAAATTCTGATTATGATTCTGAATTGTTGAGATCCTTAAACAGTTGCATTGTGTGTATGAATTTAGAACGCACTCTCTCCTGTCTCTTCGCTATATATTTTTTAACTAGCTTTTTAATGGTTGTGTTTGAATTATACCAATTGTTTAACTTTGTATTCTAATTGTTTATTCTGCCTGGAATCACATGCATGAGATGGGCAGTTATATAAATGCAATAAATTAAAGTAAAATTAAAGCAATGCAGTACCTACACGCACGCTATGAAAACATTCTATCTTGAATCACTTGAAAAAAGGCCAAGCAATGAATGGGCCTGGAATTCTTTCTTATTTTCACATAATGCACAAAATGCTGCTGTCTTCATCGGAGGTAGCCAGGAGAGAATCACAAGCGCATCCAAGCCTTGTGTGTGCACAGCAAACAAGTGTGTTTCCATAGGAGTGTTTTTAAAGTACTACAGCTGTTCAGGTTGCTATGGTAATGTCAAATCTGATTAACCACTTCAGTACCTTCAAATATTTCTCCTTGGGGTACGCTTCTGTACCCAGAAATTTGTCTCATTCTTCACACTGATGAGAAAATGAAGGTCAGAAGAGGTCCTTCATGGAGGATTTCTGTTCTCTGAAGAATGCATTTATTAGCAATAAAAATGCTGTGATTCCAGTCACTGAAGGGTTTCCTTTAGGATCTGGGGAGCAAAACATCCCAAAAGCGGCAGTCATCACTTTTTATTGTGTTTATGAAGTGAACTGACTTGGAGGTTAGGGAAATATGCTAATATCATCCTTCTACCTACATCAGCCAAAAAAAAAAAAGAATCGGTAGAGAAGGAAATACATAAAGCACAATCACTTTTCACATCCAGTTTTACCTCAGCACCAAGAGATATCATGTTCTTTAGCTGGGAGAGGGGAGGAACCATGCTTTGAGGCTTATAGGTCATTGCCAGAATTTATATTTGTACACATTATCCATCATCGGTTCAGTGAGAATTAATAGCCAGAATGTAGGAATCTTGGTGCTCGCTTGACTGTTTTCTTGCAGACTTTTCATCACCTGACTAGGTAACATAACCAGTGCTAGAAGAGCGTGGGGTTTGCTCTCTGTTTATATTCAAGTGGTTTGCCCTGTCAGTGTTGATGGTTCCTTGATACTCAGAATGTCCTTGCTCCTGAGAGATCAGGCCCTTGCTTAGTAAACTTTCATTCTTCCATCTCTTTTCATGATGGGTCTTTGCATCTTGTTCTATTTGCATTATTTTATTGTGATCTTTTGGTAAGCCTGTTTAGCAAAAGCATAACTGTTGATACAACATTGAGATGCAATAGTGGAGTAAGGTTGTCCCCCAATAATGATATGAGATCATCCAAGGCTTTGGAAGGACACCTGCTTGGGGAAAGCTACCAGATCACCAGATCTAAATATGAAACATTACAATAACATTTCTCATTGCATGTGAAAAGTTCAGATGAGGAATAGGGGTGAGGAGCGTCAAAACGTCTAAGCAGGGAAAAATGGTTTTAAATATAAGATACTAGGGACTAAGTTTTGATTGTGATATTAGTTATCCATTGTGTTAAAATTGGAGAAAATAGTTTCTATATATGATATAGAAGTTGGAATATATATGCCTTGATATACAGGCTTTGATTTTTCTTATAAGAGAACCTTAATTCTGTTACTATAAATTTTTCCC
>JANHFO010003645.1:30649-45164 GCA_032468095.1 Pareas carinatus | reverse complement strand
CCAGAAGACATGGTTAGGATTCTTAGTCTGTTTGTGTGACTATCTGTAGGGTGTCTTTTTCTCTATTGATGAAACTGATTATCTAGATTTTTCTCACGCTCAGTTTAATCCTAGATTTGATCATCCCAAAGAATGTCAGAGAGTGAGTTTCAATAGGAAACGATACAGTCACACATGACAGCCCATGTTTAAGCAAATAAGGGATTGTATTTGGGACACTGATACTTATACTAAAGAAATAGCATCATCTTATAATATATACACCTGGGAGTATTATTTACAAATCTGGTGTTTATATGTATATATAGAATAGCACAGACATGGAAGAAATAAAATCTTAACCTTCTTAAATTTCCTCCCTCTTATTCCTTTCCTTTCCCCTGCCTTCCCCTTCCCTCTCCTTATACTTATTACTTTTTCTACTCCCCCCTCTTAATTAATAATCTTGTAAAGAATGTGAGGTTCTTTTTCTAAATGTCTTGCTGCTAAACAAAACCTTTAACCCACAGATTTCACAGCCTAGTGTCCAATCTTTGTACAAACAATACAACCTATCCTTCTGGTTTTCCTACTGTCTCACAAGCTTTAGGCTTTTCCTCTTGGTTGTCCTCCACATTCCAGAGCTGGAAATCAACTAACTTGTCCGATTGGTCATTTCTTCACTGCACTCTATGTAAGTTAGGTGACATCTTCTTCAGCAGCATCTCCTGCAACATCTTAAACATAACACATACACACATGTGCAGGATCCATTGGTTAAAGAGTTTCTGTTGATGGGGTCTAGAAGTCTTTTCGGTCATGGCCCTGACTCTTTGGAATATCTTGCTGCCTGAGGTGAGACCTGTCTCAGCCTTTTGACCTTCTGCAAGGGTGTCAAAACTTGATTCTGCTAGTGGGCTTGAGGTCCTGATGGGAATGCTCTAGCTTGGAGATGGACTAATAGAGAAAATGCCACCACCATGCCTTTTGCCTCTCTGTACCTAATGTTTTTTAAAAATAATTTTTATAACTTTGATTTTCATTGTAAGCCACTCAAGAGTCGCTTTAAAAAGTAAGATGGGCAGCATATAAATTTAATAAACAAACAAACCACCATCTCTCTTTTCTTCTTCCATTTTAGATATATAGTCTATATAAAAGCATGGGGCTGTGACTTTTACCGATGCGTTCTAGCATTTCCATCTCATCTGCCTATATGCTCTTGGTCTTATTTTTCATTCACCTTCCCAAAAGGAAAATAAACCCATAATCTTGGTATAGACCCAACAGCTTCCTTCCACCTGGGCGCTATACCCCGCCACAGGATGACCTATAGTAGGATACAGAAAGAGGAAGCATAGTCCTATTGATACTTCTGGACCTATTGGCAGCTTTTGACCACGACATCATTTTTAAGTTCTTGGGAGACTGGCACCAATGCTTTGTCATGATTCTCTTCCTACCTCCAAGCGTTCTCAGAAAGTAATATTGGAAAATTGGTCTTTAGCCCCTGGAGAACAATAAGACGGAGGGGCACCCAGAAAAATGTTACCTTTTATTTTCATATCGACATGAAGCTGATGGGAAAGATCATTCACATCTCTGGAGTTAGTTGTCAACAACAATGCAATCATTCCCAACTACTCAGCTCAAATTCCTCCAGGTGGATGTGGGAGAGCAATTACATGCAGAGAAGGGAATGTTGTAAATGATCCTGGAATCTTGACTTCAGGACTCAAGAGATATTCTTATTCCAGATAGAAAATTGCCTCCCCCAATATGGACAAGGTTATAGCCTGATAGTATTTTTGGATCCAGTATTGACATAGGAGGGCCAAATAAACTTGGGAGCAGGGAATGCTTTTGACCTCAGCTGATAGCTTAAGCATTCACGGTCTTTTGTTTTAATTATTTAATTATTCAAAGGCTACCAACCTGAAGTTTAGATTTGTCACACACAATCGCATAGATGGTGAATGTTGCTTTCTGGAAGTTACATATAAACCCATGTTGCTTTGTTTGCTATAAATGTTGCTTATATCTCAAAGTATATAATAGTTGTGTCTTTTAGTATCCTAGTTTGACATGTAGAGTGATTGCTAGCATTCTATGACTGTTCAATATAGACTGTCCCAAACCTATAAAAAAACTGTATGGTATGATGAATGTGCTTTGTGACAAGATTTGTCACAAATGTTTTGATATGTGACATGGTGAAATGCTTTGTGACATGATTGTACTTCATAACATGAATATACTTTATGATTATGAATGCACCTAATACGTACACAGCATGATGAATGTACTTTATGATAATGAATGTATTGTAGAATTGTAACCATTGCTTGTCAATTATAGCATTATGATTGTAACTGCAGTTTGTCAATTGTAGCCTGTATGTAAGTATTGAGCATTTACAATAGAGAAAGATCCCTTGTGTGTCCAAACACACTTGGCCAGTAATTTCTATACAAGATGTGTATGCATAAAATCCTTGACTGAGATGGGTGTCTATGAATGAATAAATATCTCAAAGACCATGGTGGTTAGGTTTGATCCAGAAAATGGAGTGTGCAATTATGATTCAATGCATTCTTTTTTGACTTTGGCAATTTGAAGATGTGTGGACTTCAACTTTCAGAATTCTCCAGCTAACCTATCCAACTTTCAGAATTCTCCAGCTAACCTATCCTTCTGGTTTTCCCACTGTCTCACAAGCTTTAGGCTTTTCCTCTTGGTTGTCCTCCACATTCCAGAGCTGGAGAATTCTGGGAGTTGAAGTTCACATGCCTTCAAGTTGCCAAGGATAAGAAACACTGATTTAATGTATCAATGTAAAAACAAAGCAAAAAACCAATAAACACAATTGATAGATTTATGTACAGCATCTTTACTAAAGAGGGGGAAATATACAAGAAGTTTTAAAGTATGTAAATACGAGTGGAATAATTGGCAGGAATCGCAAATAAATGATCATCAGTTGAAAGAATGGAAAATGTGTGTGTAAGAGTAGGCTTCTGTCCATTTGGATAAGTAGAAGTGAAATTTAGTATGTCAGGATCAAAAAAAAATTCAATGCAGTGGGAAAGGATTACTTAAGTATTGGTGTATAGGCTGAAGGATAGATGGCTGCTGAATAAATGGGGATTGATTGCAGGAGTGAGTGAAGAGGATGAAAGAAGCCCACTAAGGTGGTTTAGCAATTTAAAGAGAATGTATGAGGATGAAATGGCAAAACAAATATATAGAGCGAGTGGTTTGAGAGCAAGGAGAAGTCTGAGAAAATTGTTCAGTGGAGATGATGAGATCCTCTGAAAAGAGGAAATTTACAGGGGAAAAAAGTATAAATGTATAAAGTATGAAGTGGCGGAAAGGAAAATGGCATGTCAAACCAGAAAGGTATTGAAAGTTACTATCAGTGCTGAAAACTAAACTTTAGCTATATTTATTTATTTTTCTTATCCCCCATCATTTTTAGGTTTCATTATTTATTCCTTTCTCTCAATGTTACTTACCTTGACAGAGAATAGCACAATGGATGTGTCTGCATTTCAAAGGGTGAAGGCAGATTGTTAGTTAATTCAGGTCAAGGGTTAAACTGGTTCATCTCAGCTCTCAGCTTGACAAAGCTGGATTCTCTTAACCTGCTGCTTGGGCTTGTGTGAATGGTACTGCGTCCTCATATTTCAAACTCAGCACCAAACTGCTTTTATTTTCCTTCTTCTTGATGGGGTGCCAAAATCCTCCATAAGAATTCATCTCCGAATCTCCCTGGAACATTTTTGATTAACATCAATTAACAGCCTGTCCTCTAGCTATAATTTTCAGGAGTAATTAAGCATAATTATCGACAATTATAGACGATCAGTGAGGTCATATGCATACATCTTCAAAATACAAGTCACTCCCTGTGGCTTACTAAAGCTATACGAAAGATGATTTACAATGCAATGCTACACTTATTTTGCTAAGAGTGCCAACTCATTCAAGGATCTTATTCTCAGGCAAACAGACATGAAATTGCAGTTTTGGATCTGGATTTTGACAACAGCAGTTCATTGAGAAAGTGCATCAAAATGTCTTCTGTTAAAATGGACATTTAAAGTAGCCTCAAGTGCGTAATGCCTGAACACATTCTAACAAGGCTACTTAAAATTTTATGAGATGATATTGTTTTAATATGTGTATTTTGAATATATTTATTTCATTAGATTTATTTGATTTTTATCTTCCTTTAATTACTTTATAGGTAATTAAAGGCAGCCAATATACCTAATACTAGGATTTTTATGAGACAAGGCATCTATTGGTTTTTTTTTCTGAATACAGAATGGAGCGAACTGCTATGGTTTGCCTTTCAGCCCCAAATTAGGAGCTTCAGCAGGCAGTTGCAAGGCAGCTCTTTTTTTTAGAGACGGCAAAGTTTTATAAACCAGCACAGAAAGATATTAGCCTAACATGTCGTCCAGCCCTGGTTCGAATCCCATCAAAGGGTATGCCTTGCTGATGAAAGCTAATAAGCTAGAAATGGCTATCTGATACTCCCCTTCTTTCTTTGTCAGCTTGTAAACATTTTTGCTGTCTATACCTAACAGTCTTTTCTCTTATTTTCCACAAGCAGCTTTGTGAGTTAAGTTGGGCTGATTGAGATCAAGTGGCCCAAAGTCACTCAACTGGCTTTCATGCCTAATCTGGTACTAAAACTCACCATCTCTTGACTTCTAGGCTAGCATCTTAACCATTACATTAAATTGGCAATTAATGAAAGTTCTATGTTTAATGTGGATGTTCCCTTTAGTTGTTTAATATATGGTTCATTTCACTAGGATTTAATGAAAGTTCAAAAAAATGCTTAAATCACATCATGGAAAATGAAGTGAGAACTTGCAGTACCTAAATCACAATGACCTTCAAATTTCATGTATCTCCTGAGATGCCTTCATTATGATTACCTGCAAAATCTATTTTGCTGTTATGGTTGTGCCTGCTGGGTTTTGATTTCCTTCCTTGTATCCCTGACCACCAAAAGATATTTTTGTAAGTTTAGTTATACCATTCCGCTTGCTTTATACTTTTCATGTGATAAATATGATTTCTGTGGCCAAGTAGTCAATAAACTTTCCAGTTTTTCATTAACTGCATTCAGAAGCCATCTCAACAATGTGACAAGCCCCACAGCAACCTGCCATTCTGCTGTTATAGTCTGTTTCTTTCTTGATGTGTAACAAGCAAGTTATTCTCATTTACAAACCAGGTAACTGTTCTTGGTTGGTTTATAGTTTGCTAAGTTGGTCTATTTGGGGAAAGGCAAATATTGATTTCTTCTAAATTCCCGATGGAAACTTTATATTTCTTTTATGCAAAAGAGGAGAGAAAAATGAACTTGAATTTTGATGCCGCTCTCATCACAGCAATCATGACTATCATGAATTTCCTGGCTCCTCGTGACAAACTGTGCTGTTGTTGTTTTTTGGTGCTGACTTACTGCAATGTCAGAGCAACAGAGTTAGGAAGGACTTAGTCCAAGAACCTTGTGTAAGAAACCTTATACTATTTCAGACAAATGGTTACATAATTTCTTCTTAAGAAAATAATTCCAGTGATGAAAAACCTACAACTTCTGGGGGCAAATTGCTCCACTGATTGTTCTGTCTTCTTAGTTCTAGGTTGCTTCTCTTCTTGACTAGTTTCCATCCATTGATTCTTGTCCTGACTTCAGGTGCTTTGGAGAACAGGTTAACCCCTCTCTTCTTTGTGGCAACCCCTGAGATACTGGAACACTGCTATCATGCCACCCCTAGTCCTTCTTTTCATTAAACTAGACAGATCCAATTCCAGCAACTGTTCTTTATGTGTTTTAGCCTCCAGTCTCCTAATCATCTTTGTTGCTCTTCTCTGCAGATGTGAAAAGCAAGATACTGTAGCTTGTGAAGAATGTCTTGTGACTTTGCATGATGGTGATGCTGGCTTACTCAAAAAACTCACCTTTTTTAAAATTGTATAATATATTTATATATTATATATTTTATTATATAATTATATAAAATTGTGTAATAAGTGAAACCATAGAATTATTTCTAAGTTCCAAGTGTCATTATAAATAGCTAACTCTATTATATTTTCCAGATTATTGGTTTCATTTGAACTTAAACCAATCAGAAGCTGCATAACTCTGAAATAATTCATATGAGGAATAGAACATGTTTTTTTATTTGTACTGTCCATCTGTCTGCCTATCCTTCCATCCTTTACCTGCCTATCTATTTCTCTACTTCCATCCTCTCCCATTGATTGAGTGATCCTCAATAATGAAATGCAATGGAAATTCCATCTCTGTGAGTAGACCATAAACACAACACAGATGGAAGAAAAATAAATGTAATAATGCAAACCCTGATGAGACCACCCTAAATAAAATCTATTTTAACAAAGAAAGACTCAGATTCCATTGAGGCCAGATAGGAATTTGTTGAAGCTCAGACTTTTTGCTTTTACACATCACCACGTCTCTTTTCTTTTTCCTTCTTTTTTATTTTTTTGGGGAAAAAATCATTATCACATTCTCCTTTCACACAACGAAAGATTGCTAGCTGTGTTACAGATACATCATCATCATCATCATCTGAGATTCCCTTCCCAGCCATTGCGTTTCAAATCACAATCTTGACTATCCCTCATGGTTGGAGTAATACTGCATCAGGGCCTGTGCCAGGGGTGTGGGTGGATTGGGCCCAAAGCCTCTGCTTCTGAAGTCCAGCTGAAGCATCTGGGACCCTCACACCTGCTTTTGAAAATCCCACTCACACTCAAGTTTGCATTTTGCCATCTGTTCAATAGACTTTTTGTATTAACAGAGTCCTTACATTCTCTGAAGAAGCCACATACAGGTATGGTCAGCTGTCCAGATCTGATTTACCTGGGAATCTACTGAAACCTGTTTTACAACCCTATAATAAAATATACACTAACCAAAACGTATATCCTTCTTTCTGACTGTATTTGTCTGGAAACAATAAAGAACACATCTTGATGTCAGTCTCCCAGTTATTTAAAAGCACAAAGAGAAAGAGAGTGAGAGAGAAGAGAAAAACCTCACATCCACCATAGTACACAATACATTTTGAGTCCTATATATATATAAAACTACCCATGTTGAAGCTATTTGTTGTGTTCTTCTACTTCCAAAGAATGAAGTTGGTTCTACCTTGAGTAAGGGTCCTTCAAACGGCCTTCATAATAGGCTTGAAGTGTTCATCACCCAAGGGTAGAACGTAAGTGTAATATGATTAGGATGTATTCATTGTATTATGACTTTCAGAAAAAAAGATACCTTGTGGTAATGAATAGCAGTTAACAAATGCCAGGAAACCAGAGCACCAGTAAACAATTCTATACTCAAAACAAGCTCATGCTGACACTACAGAACCATTGACAATTCTTTTGGTTGTAACGCTCCCCCCCAAAAAAGTTGAAATTTTAATGACTTTCCCCTCTCTAAAGAGATGTAAACTTTCTTCTCAGACCTGGGTCCTTTCACTTATACACTTAATGGTGTGTGTAAATGCATCTATATGCTTCTATTTTTTTTAAAAAAAACCCAACAATCATCATTCCCTACTTTGTGTTTGTGTTATGGAATTTATCACAGAATAGGAAGGTGTTGGCAACCTTTTAAAGGAGCCTGAGAATTCAGGGATTTTTTTAATAAAAAAAATGACATACTTTAAGCAGGGAGAAAAGAGAAAGCTCTGCTGATTATGAAGGAATGTGATGGCAGAAAGATCCAGGGTTCTGAAAACAATCTTGGTTTAGCTCTGTTCAAAAACCACAATAGATGCCCCTGGGTATCCCAGGGACTCCTACGAGGAAATACATTCCTCCGACATTATCAAATACAAAAGTATTTTATCCAAACTCTCATTGACTGAACAAATGTGGGAATGACACTCACTTCTTTGCAATCTGGTGTGTGTGTGTGTGGGGGGGGAACGGCCTCCTTAAGCAGGTGGCGAAAATAAATAGCCAAGGGAAAGAAAAAGAGAGATTAAACGAGTAGCTAACTGCTCATTACAGAAAACAACGTCAACTAAAAAACATACGGGTGAACGGGGTATTAAATGGATGGCAGATACTTATGGGAAGGAGGTAAATTTGTAACTATAACATGCTAAAATAAATTTTATCCCTCCCTCCCTTCCTCCCCCAAATAAAATGTGCAAAATATATTCACCATGCCAACAATTATGACTATTTATAGACTTTTTTTGTCTATGACCTCCTCTTTAACAGCTCCCTGTTTTGCCTGGATTGTTTTGATACAATAAAAAGCGCTTGAAAACCTACAGCAGTGCAAGTTGATGAAATAATTACATTCTCCAACACTGTGCTTGGGCCACGCGGCTATGCTATGATACAGTTTTTACTCTTTTGCCTTTTTCGGCTGTGTAACTGTCCTCGGCCACCCAGTGTAGAAGACTTAGGCATGCTGTACGAGCCGTATTTGTGAAGAAGATCTTCATTGGTGACGTACTGGAGTCGGCTTGGTTGCGGAATTGGTTCTCCGAGGAAGTAGCCTTCATTGTCAGATTCGGAGGAGGAGGAGCACGTGGAACACCAGTCGTATTCGGCAAAGTAGGGTCCCCATCGCTCGCCAAAGTGATTTTGCAAAGCCAGGTCTGAGACAGTCCTTGGACACTGACCATACAGGTTCCTCCGGGTGTTCTGTTCCATGTTTTCCCGGCAGCTTCTTTGCTGCAAAAACTGGTCGTAGTCCTCTCTGGCTCGTAGAGAGGGCCTCTCTTTCAACTTATAGTTTTGTTCACTAGTGAGATGGAGAGCATTATCTGAACGGGAACGCCTGGATCGTCGAGGCCTGTGGGGGCGGTAACGCCGATCATCATCTCGGATGTTAGTTCGCCTGGGTGTGCGTTCGCTCATGGGGGGGTGTCTGATGTTGTCTTGTCCAGCCAATTTGTTACCCGGCATCCCACCTTCATAATCAAAGCTCTGGTGCATCCTTCCGTGAGATGAGGGGTTCCTGTACCCAATGGGGTTGGCAAGATTGTGTAGGTTGGCTTCTACGTCTTGGTACTGCTGGACAGAAATTAGGCTGCGGACAGACTCGGCACTTCTAAACTGTACAGAGGAATTGAGGGTTCCCATGTTACTCATCTTCTCCGAGACATTCATTCCCGAATCTTTGCTTAGGTCTGGCATGGAAAATCGGGACAGATGTTCTTGTCGCTTGGCACCACCATCTGCAGACAGACCTTTTCAAAAGAGAGAGGAAAAAGAGATATAGTGATTCTCATCCAAATGCTCAGTTAAGTTTCGAAAACTATTATTGGATCTTTGACGTGAGGGTTTGAAATTTTAAATGACTCTTTGTACTTTTTATGTATACCTGACATCCAACATAACTTCACATTCTTTTCATTTATTACTAAGTGCTAGATGGTGGTAATGGTAATGGTAATAAAACAATTTGAATTTAGATGTTCTAGAGTGCAACTTTAATCAACCTTTCAATTGAAATTCTAACTTCTGTCTTCAGAAATGGACTTTTTGTTCCCTTACACTTTAGTCTTGCCAATTATCTCTTCGTATAGCTGCATATCTATATTTATGCCTTCAAGTCAGTTTTTTAACTCCTGGTAATTGCCTGGACAAGTCTCTTCATTTTTATTGGCAAAAGGTTTGAGAAGTGATTTGCCATTGCCTCCTTTCTAGGGCTGAGACAGAGTAACTAGCCCAAAGTCACACACCTGACTCACAGTCTCCCACTTTCTAGCCTGGCACTTTAACCACTACACCAAACTGGTTCTTCATCCCTAAACATTATACAGTATATTTATCTCTTCACACACACACACATACAATATGCATTTTGCAATGTTCATTCTCCTGTGCTGAATGCATTAGTTTCCTCAGCCAATGCCTCTTTTATTATTCAAGCAAGTCCATTTTCATGTTCCACTTGTACAATTCTACATATATCTGTGGCACTTCATAAAATAGCTCTTTTCAGTCTGTTCTATGCAGCTTCCATATTTTTTTTCCTTATATCCATTTCCCATTTATTCCTATCCTACCTTCTATACTTTTCCATACAGGTTTAATACTTTCTCTTCTCACAATCATTCTGTTCTTGTTTCTTTTACTACTTTCCTTTTCTGCTAGGTTCACTTTGCCCACATCACAAACCTCTCATTACCCTTATACTAAGAGAGCAAACCCCACTTCCTTCTAGCACTGATTATGTTACATAGTTTGGTAATGAAACATCTAAAAAGAAAACAACCGAGCACAAAGAGGACCAGGGGACCCACAGATCAACCCTGGAGCTACAGATATTCTCTTCCATTGATACACTTAAACCTTCACTAATTCTCTCAAAAACCTTCAGAATATTCAATCAAATCAATCATGCTTTTATATTCATTCTTTTCCATCAGAAATATATGCTTAAAGTCCATATTCAAAGTAGACCTTTTTCTAAAAAGATGCTGACCAAACCATCACCATTTCTATCTATTCTTGATTCTCCACATGACTCACTTTTCCTGTATTGTTTTATTCTCACCCATCCATCTTGTCAACTAACAAAATATATTTATATCTATATTTATATCTTTCTCCAGATTGCATTCATTGCAATATGGGAGAAAGATCTATTGTAGAACATTGCATTGTTTTTCTCCAAAAGCTTATCCCAGATTCTATTATTATCATCATTCGTTGGAAAGTAACTTGAAACTATAACCATTCTATGCTTCATTCACTCAATGAATTCTTATTTTCACATGAACTTACTTAATTTCTGAAGTCTGAACTATGATCAAAGATGAGCTCTTAAAAAACAAAGAGAGGCATAGCACAAAAAGTAAAAACTTGTTTTTTTAAAAAAATCCTAAAATTCACAAAGATATGTGTGGAAACTAATTAATCCCGACCATGTCATAAGAAGATTAGACAAATATATGCAATTAATAATTGAGACATATATCATTACCTTTCTAATAGTAATAGCAGCTGTGCAAAAATTAGCTATCTTCCTAAATATTTTCGGCTGATACCCTTGGTTAAATGGTGGTGAGCCTGGCATAAGACCAGCCAAGACAGTTTAGAAGGAAGAAACGTCAATCTGAATTAGAAAGGATTTTACCCCAAAATTATTCCCACAACAAGGGAATGCTTATCTTCAATCACTTTGAAGATCTGTACCTCTCTTTTAACTTTAAGTTGTCTCTCTTGAAAAATTGAAACCAAATACCAGTTTGTAAGAATGCAGCAGTGAAGAATTGAAAACTGCATTTTAGGTGATTGAAAACTGTAAAAAAACCATGGTCAAGAATGGCTCCTTAAGCATCCATTTAAACCAAAATCCAAGGTGTCAGAGTTCCGAAAAGCTTTTTAATGACCTAGGCAGGATTCCTAACCTAATCAGTTTAATACTTGAGGTTCCTCAGAACATATCAATCTTAAACATTTGAATTGGACCATTCCTGAGAATTTGACTTTTTATAAATGCAAATTTGGAAACCAGAAAACAAAAAAGGAATCACTTCCGTTTTACAGCTATTTAAAGCAGAGAGTGCATAATTACCACTTATGCTATCAGCAAAATACTAAATTGTATTGAGAATCCTATGGGCCTAATCTGTGACAGCTTTTATTTATTCTTTCCAGGCAACAGAGGGTTGGGGGAAAATGATTCACAGATATTTAAAGGCCTTAGCTTGTCCTATACAGTCATTATTTATTTTCCATTGGCGGATAGGGTCAGCAAGCTTTCCCAGCAGAGTTTAAAACAGTAAAAAAAAGAAAAGAAAAGAAAAAAGAATAATGGTATTTTTTGCAGAATATAAGACAAAGGCTTGAAAACACTGTCTTAAGTCTACATGCATTCTGTACCACCCAAAATAAATATAAAGGAAATCTGAAATGGATTTATTGGCCAATTCTGAATGATATAAATTTATATTAATGTCAATCCTGAAAAGAAACGATGCTTGTGTGAGGTTTGTCTCACATTCTTCTGGGTAAGGATTGGCATAAGGAGACATCGGGGGTGTGGTGTGTGTGTGTGTGTGTGTGTTGGGAATTTCACTCTTTCTGAAGTGCTTCCATGAAATGTCATCATCAAAAGTAAGAGTTTTTAACCAACAGAAGGTGCTGTCAGCTTTGCCGAAAACCTATATTTAGGAATTGAATCGATTACTGCCAACAATCTAGATGGCACCAATTCATATTGTCTAACATGTATTTTAATTCTTTCATTTACAGGTAGACCTTCTTTTATATATGTATTTGTAAAAGGGGAGGAGAATGTATTGCTTTCTTCTTTTTTTCAGCACCCAGCCAGGGTGGATCCTACATGTTAAATTCAATTGTTTACTTTTCCCCCTTTTTTGTACACTATTTGTTTTTCTTTTTGATTGATAGGGCTGAATGTATGCTTGTGTTTAGTTTTGTTTGCTTTTCTGCTTTGTATTTTATTTTTTTATGATAAAAGAATAAATAGTACTAAAAAAGCAAGAGGTTTTTAAATCAACGGAAAGTGCTGCCAACTTTGTCCAAACCCTATTTTAGGAATCAATTACCGTCAACAATCTAGATCATAGGTGTCAAACTGGCGGCCTGTGGCCCATATCCAGCCTGATGTTTATCTTGTATCCAGCCCTTGCAGCAAGCAGGATGCTCCCTGGAGGCTGGGCCGTGGTGGCTGTGGCCCGCAATGAAATTGAGCTTGACATCCCTGATCATCAATTCATATTTTTCTAGTATATATTTTTCTAGTATACACCTAACATTAAAACCATAGTTTAAAAGATACAATAAAAAATGTCTTCTTGCGTCAACTTAGAACGTTCAGACTGCCCAAGGAGCTGTTGACACAGTTCTACAGAGGAATTATTGAGTCTGTCATCTGTACTTCGATAATAGCAACTAAACAGAACAGGAATAGACTCCAATGGATAGTTAGAACTGCAGGAAAAACTATTGCAAGCAGGCTGCCTTCCATTGGAGATAATGCACGGGTCAGAAAGGGGGCTGAGAAAATACCTAGCGACCTCTCACATCCTGGACATAAATTATTTCAACACCTCTCCTCAGGATGCCGCTATAGAGTATTACATGTCAAAACAACTACAGTTTTTTCTCTCGTGCCATCGGTCTGCTGAATGCTTAATCTTCACAGTATTGTTCCATGTCTAAGTATATTTACTCATGTTGTACGGTTGTAAGATATTTTTATCCTTATCTTCTCTACTACCCCCTCTTATTGGTATCATATTATGATTATTATTACTCTGTTGCTTTGCATGTACATTGACAGCTTCTGCACCAGAGACAAATTTCTTGTGTGTCTAATCACACTTGATCAAATAAAGTATGCTAATCATAAAACTACCATTCAACTGCATTAGTTCATATGCTAAGAAAATTCTCCAGTTTTTCCTTCCAGATTTCAACAGTACCTAAAAAAAACAACTGATGGATGCAGAAGGCAGCAAACATATCCAACACATGATCTTCCTCCTATTTTCCCCATAGCAACAACCCTATGAGGTGAGTAAGAGGTCCAAAATCATCCAGATAGTTTCCCCCACCATAAGTTGGGACTAGAACTCATGATCTCCACTTTCTAGCCTGTCGTTAACCACTAGACCAGTGATGGCTAACCTTTTAAATACCAAGTGCCCGGACGAGTCGTGGCTAATAAGTCACAGCTCGTGATATCATCACCCGGCCCCGCTACTCTCTTTCTGAGCATGTGAATAGCCCTGTGGTGTCATCACCCAGCACGGCTACTCTATTTCTGAGCATGCGCATGGCTCCATGACGTCATCACCTGGTGCCGCTAGTCCTTTCTGAGCATGCTCAGTTCTGGGGTGATGCTGGGACGACTTGGCTTGCGTGACACCAGAGAAAGCTCTGTGTACCCGCTGTGGCACGCATGTCACAGGTTCGCCATCACTGTAATAGACCAAATTGGCTCTATTAATTTTTATATTACTTAAATTTTATTTGCTGCGTAGACCACAGCAAATTATAGAGGGTAACTTTTAAATGTTAAGGCCACATTTACTTATTGAAGAATCTGAATGGTGGTCAGGAAGCAACAATTAGAAAAGAATTCAGCACAACCAAATAGTTCAAAATCTGGAAAAATGCATAAGGGCACTTTTCATGGATTATTACTGGTTAGGAGACTGTTATTTTTTGCTTCTTTTAAGACTTGTCATTTTGCATCATTTGTCCGCCACTCAAGAGTCTTTTTAGAACTATGTGATATCAAATTGCAGAAATGAATACTCACAAGAAATAAAAATTGGAACTAAAATTGCTAGGTGAAACATTAGTCAACCATATGTATTCTTATAACACCACTTTGAGTGTAAACATAGGCTTCATGTTCAAGATGAGAGCACTAAGATTACCTTAATAAGAAATATCAATCCGACTCAAATAGTCGGAATTTAAGAAATAACAAGTTATTATTTTCCGAGATTCAAAAATTCACAGAAGTAGT
>JANHFO010003645.1:8855-26464 GCA_032468095.1 Pareas carinatus | reverse complement strand
TATCTATCTATCTATCTATCTATCTATCTATCTATCTATCTATCTATCTATCTAAGGTTACAGATATAATATCAGACTTCATTTATTCATTTAGCTCTGGGCAGCTAATAGTTAAAATCATGTTCAGAATCATTAAAAAAAATCTATAGCCACCACAGAAATAATGAGTAAACTCCACCAATATAAACAAAATATTAACAACATTATAAGTCTCTAATTGCATCTCTCTATCCAATAAGATTTGACAGAGTTGGCATGCCCCAGGTCGTCACTCAAGCAGTATTAGCAGGTGAGACCTCCTCTGTTCCTGTGCTGCCCTATGAAATAGTGTTTCCCCTCAAATTCAGATGACCCTGGACTTACTGTTTCGCAAACAGCTCTGAAGACCCGACTTTGCCCCCCGGAGAGAAGGTCAGGAGGTTTTATACACTTGCTTTGATCACGTGTGGCTGTCTGAATTACCTTTCGCGCAATAGGTTTCACTATATTTTATTCTTTGTTGGTTGTTATTTAATTACATGCAACACCCTGAGTTGGATTTCAAACAGCAATGTAGATAAATAAATACGAGGATTAGGTTGTGAGCCAAAAGAAAACATCTCAGGCCAAATAGAGTGATTAGTCAGAGGAGAATATTATCTGGGTGGATTGACCACATTAAAAAAAATTCCTATGTTTTGATTCCTTCTCTGTATCATTGGCTGCCTCCAAATAATGGAGGAACTGTAATATACTGAACCATCCATTGCTATTTCTCCACATTATGAAGGAAAGGACCTGAGGTTGCCATCTTGGCTAGCAGCCATCTGCTGATCTTTACATCTAATTCCAGCCTTAAGCACAAGCCACACCACTCCAGAAAGGAAAGCCGTCAGTCTGTCTGCTCCTTCGTCAACTCTTCCCTTCTTTCATCTCCTGCGTAGTTCTGCTGAAAAATCATTTTGTGAAAATGTCCTTCAGAGCACATCAGACAACAGATGGGGATGGGGCAGGTGGGTTAGAAGTAATTGAAAGGTGGAATCTTCTGTAGAAGGAACCTAAGTGGCCATCACCAACTGGGTCAGTGTTCCTGTTTCTCCTCAAAAAACTGACATCCCATAGTTCACCCCCTCCTGCCAAAGCAGAACCATGGGGATTCTCTGATTACTTGGAGGGCTGGATTTATTTTTGGCAGTGGCGTGAAGCTCATGGGCTATGAGGATGACAGAGCTCAGAAAGTATTTCAGCTTAGAACAGAATCTCTTCCCACCCCCACCCTGCGTTTCCAAAATCAAACACAGAATGTTTGTTTTGGCACTTGTCCTTCTTCGTCTTTTGTCTTTTTCCAAAAACCTTCTGAACAAACTCATTTGCAAATTCTTCCTCATCTGTACTAAACCCAAGACATGCATCCTATCAATAACTCTGCCTATAGTTCCATTTACAGGCGTTTGTGAACTAAGGCAAAAAGAGAGAAGGGAATGCAGCTCTCTCTTCTGCAGACATGATTTTCTAGATACTGAGTTTTGGCGTGTAGTTCTGTCAGGAACATTTTGTTATGATCAAATGTCAGTGGTCAGAAAATCTCTGTGTGAATCTGCCCACTGTCTCTTCACAGTTGAATGAAAAAAAACCCATGAACTATGAAAACACTTGAAGCTTGGACATCACAGAGCAACTTTGCTTTGTTGAAAAGTGCCTTTGTTCTTCACAACACCTATTCCTCATTAGACTGGACTCAGAATTTCAGTCCAATGAATGTATCCAAAATTGAAATTTGGGTCAGAATTCGAAGTGGAAGGCAACGTTTTCTACAGCTGCTTCTTACGCATCTATCATTTCAGATTAGTCCACTAATCCTCCAGAAAAAAAACCCAGGTAACAAAAGACTAGCAAATGAAATGAAAGAAGGAAATAAATAAAAGAGATGCTCCATGCAGAACAGCAGAGGCCTTTCATGAATGGAAGGAGTTACTGAATTCATGGATGGGAGATTCCTTGTCCAAACAAATGAGACCTCTGATGTTTTAATGCCAATATGTACCTTGAGAAGATAAGCCCGAGTTTACTTCAGAATTTCTTCCAAATAAAATCCATGGTGTCCTATTATAAGTTTGCATTTTGTTTCAAATTTTACAAGTGGCAGGATGGTATATGATAATGGTGGCAAACCTATGGCACGTGTGACACAGTGGGCACACAGAGTCCTCTCTGTCGGCACATGAGACAAGTTGCCCCAGCATCGCATTGGATAACAGTGCACATAGGGGCCATGTGCATGCTTAGAAAGGAGCACTGGCACCAGGAGAGGATGCCATGAGCTGTGACTTATCCACGACTCATCCACGCACTCAGTCCACGCACTCAGCAATCGCCATTGCTGATATTTGATATATTGGTGCCCAAGAATATTATTTTAGGGATTACAGGGTTGGCATGTATTCCTGCTTTGGCACTCTTTGCAAAAGCCAATATTATAAATCTTGGATTATGCAGATTACAAACTCTCTCCCAATCTCAAAAAACATTTAGAGTTAAGAACTCATTATCCAATCCATTAAAACCAATAAATAACAATTTGGGTCTAAGAATTAAACTGGAACTGCACAGTGACGTGATACTCCACAGACATATTTCCAATTCTGTAAACTGAAATCTATAGGAGACGGAGACGGTGCTTGAGAGCTGGGAATGCAAACTTCCTCTTATTGTGTTGGGTTTGACAGAGCTCCTTTTCTAATGATATGATGCAAACTGGAAAGCGCAATCCAGGAATGACAATTTTTGAGCAAAGCATCCTAAAACAAGGGTAGTTTGATCATGTTATAGCACACCCAGAAATCAAGATAAAGGCATCCAGGAATTGTAATTTTATGAAAGAGCTCTCTTCTTTATCTTTCCTCTTTCTTCTTCTACCCCTCCAAAAGAGAAAGAGTAACAGTGCTTATTTTAAGAAAAAGATCCATGCAAAAATTCCTTTTTTGGCTCTAAACAGGAACCATCAGTGGCCAAAGAGATGAAAATACAGATTTGTTCAGATCTTAAATTCCAAATTAAAAGAACCTCCAAGGAAAATATAAAGCTTTGGCAGATCCCCAAGATGATGCTGTTGAGCTCCTCTTAAAAGTGAATCCTGCTGGGAAGAAGTTCTAAGTTGAAAGACCACACAATGACTGGGCGTCATAGAGGCAATGAATATGGGCGTCGAAATATTAGACTTTTCATACAGAGATGAACAAAGGATAGTCTCAAGAAGTTACAGAAATGTGACACCCTCTTAAAAATCCATCATTCTGTGCCTATTACTAAACTGGCTCTAAATGGAAGAATTGAGGTTAAAGTATCACTCGCAGGGCTGCCATCTACATTTTTTGGCATTAATAGCAATGTTTGGAGATTTGGTGCCTTTAATAGTCATGTCTAACCTAGACCCAGCCTAACAGCTATTTGTGAGATGCTCATCAGATCTGAAAGTAACTTCAGTCAAAAATTCAATGGGGAAAAAAGTAAGGGTTTTACATTTTAGGCAAGAATAACCAAATGCACAGATAAGGTTCGACTTGGCTCAGGAGCAGTAACTGTGAGAGGGATTTTGAAGGCCCAGTGGACAATCCCTTAAATATGAGCCAGCAGTGTGCTGCAGCTGTCAAAAAAGTCAACACAGTCCTAGGCTGCATTAACAGAGGGTTAGAATCAAGATCAAGTGAGATGTTAATACCGTTTTTTAATGTCTTGGTATGACCAAAGTTGGAATATGGCATCCAGTTTTGCACCTGAAGGCAGAAGAAGCAGCAATGAATGGAAAGTAATCAAGGACAGAAGCAACTTAGAACTAGGGAAAAAAATTCCTTACAAATAGAACAATTAATCAGTGGAACGATTCGCCTCCAGATGTTGTGGGTGCTCCAACACTAGAAGATTTTAAGAAGAGATTGGACAACACTTTTCTGGAATGGTATATAGGGCTTGAGCAGAGGGTTGGACCAGATGACTTCCAACTCTGCTATTCTACTAGTTTCTGTACTGTAGCTCCTTTACAGGGCAACAAACTACCATAGTATGTGTTTTATGAGTTTAACAACAAGAGACACCCTCAGCAGGCACCACCTCTGAGGTAAAGGCATATTTTAGAACACCTTAACAATGAAAAGGCTGTACAATATTTTGGAACAGTAATATTATGGACATATACTATACTTTGCAACAATTTGACCTAAGTTCACTAATAATTTAGAATTGCGTAGAATGAAAAATGATTTTTTGTACGGCTTTTTAAATAATGAGTGTTGTTTTCATTCCCTGACTTTCATTCCATGAATTATGCTTGCCATAATTGCTCTCAGGTTTCCCTGAGAGCAGGCACATTTGCACATTTTTAAGCAGAACACGGGTTTCTAGGGTCAAGCATTACTCAACTGTGCTTGGTCTGGCACAACAGTTTAACTTCTTTGCAAGCTCATGATTCTGCAAATAAATTATAACGAGAATGCCACCCTAAATATCCCTGAAGAGGAGATGGAACAGAAATGCCATTATAAAATGAGAGATTTGCAAAATCTGTTTGAAAATGTCACTAATTTAATCAGAATTCATTAGATGCAGGGATTATATGAGAATTTCTGGAAACTGACAGTAGTTATAATACAAAACAAATATTGACCACCAAGGGGGGGGAAATATGAGAATTATTTCTCATTCTCTATCATTCTAAATAATTTTAACTCTTTCCTTTCCCTTTTTAAGCTATTTCAGTATGGGCAAAAATCTCCCTTACTTATTTTTTTAAGGCCACTCAACTATGTGGTGCTTTCAGTATTTAAAACATATAATTTAAAAAGAATGACTGTCCAGAGTCCATTCCCCCCCCCAAAAAAAGCAATAACGTTCAAAATATATTCAACAGGGTCTCCACAAACAATGCAAGTCTGGGAGTAGAACGAGGTCTTAAGATACTTATCTAACGTTTATGAAGTGGAAGATATACGTCTGGTGGGGTAGGCGTATGGGTCCTGAAGGCAGGGACTGCACAATTCCCTGGTCCCACAATATGACAACTGACAATTGAGAAGATTTGGATCATATCAACTCTGCCAACATGCATGCCCATAGCATACACAATGAGCAAAAGCAAGTGGAGGCGGACATTAATTTGCTTTATTAATACCTTTGCACGTCTTAAAAATAAATACTCTACCGAATTAGAATAAATGTTAATCTAATCCAGCATCTCATATCGGTTCGTTCAAAGTATTCCCCAAATTTACAAACAAGGTTTAAAGAAGTTGCCATTTCTTTACATTTGGCATTTTTTGATGTTTCTGGTCTTGGCTAGGACAAAAAACTCATCCCAATTCATTTAAAATTTAAAATTTCTGTTGCTACGCAAGGCAGTTGTTAAGTGAATTCTGTCACATTTTACAACCTTTTTTGCCTCAGTTGTTGAGTGAATCACTGCAACTGTTATGTGAATCATGCGGTGCCTGAATTTTGATCACATGACCATGGGAATGGTCTGAAAATCAGTTAGAAGTCACTTGTTTCAGTTCCTTTGTAACTTTGAGCAGTCATTAAACAAATGGTTGTAAGTCGAGAACTAACACTACTTTCAGTTGTCCTGAAACTCCTGCCAACTCAAACTCAAGCTAATCCTTTCCTTAAGAGTCCATCAAATATTTGCTAGCAGAGGAACCCTGAAATGTGTAGGTTACACATTAAGTGCAGGTAGCATCTCTAAAATAAATGTGCATAACATAATATTTTCTATTTATTCTTTAAAAAATCTTGAGTGATACTGCAGGAATCCACTGAGAAAAGTAAGAAATACAGTGATACCTCGGCACTCAACTGCTTCAAAATTGGTCTAATTCGATATTATATATGCTTTGAAGCAAAAATCTTGTCCCGGCATTCGTCTTTGTTCTGGTAGTCAACATGAAAGCAAGAGCTTGCTGATGTCAGCTACCTTGTGACTCCAGCCGAAATAGCAGGTCATGTGATAAGTCACGTGGTTTTCTCAGTACTGGTCGATTTCAGTATTCAGCGGGTCTTCTGGAACAAATTACCAACGAGGACCAAGGTATCATTGCAATCAGAAGCCCTGATATTGGTCCAGGCATGTTTATCTCCTATGCCCTGATATCTACATTTTCCAAATTGTAACCGAGGTGAAGAACCATTTTAGCAGCAATTCCCACCAAATCTGCCACTTATCAAAGGCCACTTTTTTTAAAGGAAGAATAGGTTTTTCAGAGAGGATAGGATATAAGGATATTTTTATATCTTCCCTATGGTTTGCCTCTGTCTTGAACACACACACACACACACACAAATTAAAGTAGTAGAATTCTGGTTGGCTTTGTTCCCTATGTCAAGAATGTTCCAATGCGAATGTGCCTGTGACTTGTTTACTACACCAGAACAATGCTTCATTTAAGAACAAACTTGGAATCAGCAGAAATAAGAAAAGAGCCGATGTATAAAAGAAAACACGTAGATGTAAACAAGAATACGGTAGGGTAATAAAAAATGAAAATCAAGGAGGCCCGAGAGGCAAAGAGAAAACCAGGGAAGCAGTTGAGTCAACTTGTCCTCAACTCCAATGTTCAAAGCCTGCACCAGTCAACTCTATACACTTCACCTGCACGCACAGCGATCAATCTTTATTGTTCTTCTTAAAAGCATTAGAAACTGATAGGTCAGTCAACTGATCTGTTATCTCAGTACGGCCCTGTCTATAAGGAGAGCTCAGAATATCTTAAGGTTTGAAGGAGCCGTTCAGTCTATTGATTCCTACCGCCTGCTGATTGCAGGACTCCAACTTAAATGGACTCCAACTATTCTTGACCTCTGTCTGCCCTGTCTCTGCTTGATTAGAACCAATGATGAAGAGCTCACAATTTCTCCAAGAATTGGTTTCATTATTCAAACTGTCCTTATCATTACGAAGCTCTCCCTGATTTTCAAATTTCCTTCCTGTAACTTTAACCAAATATGACCTAATGCGATGATAAAGAACAGGTCACATTCTTATTCTCTGTATTACCCTCGAGTCCCCCCTCAATCTTTGCTTGTCAGGACTAAACACATCCAGTTCCTTTAATCACTCATTCTTAAAGGCTGCTCTTGAAATTAATATGCAATTCCCAAGTCTGGCTGGGGACTCCAGGTATCCAACTGAAATTGCTTTGCATGCAAAGCAGATAACCTAACGCTGAACTGTGCTCTTTTCCAACTGCAGCTGGAGGCTACAATGTGAGTCGCCGTACACTTCTGCCTGGGACTTTGGTATGGCTCCTGGAGTATGACTGCATCTCAGCAATCCCATGCTGCCCTTGGTAATGGGAAACTGAGCCAATTTTCTTCTGGCTCAGTTGTAGCAAAGCTCAGATAGCAAAACATTCATTTTTCAATTCAGTGAGAAAATTCTATGAGACATCAAGGTGAGCCTGTTTGGAAATTCCTCCCAATCCTTTCTCCCCATCTCCCTCTCTCTCCTCCTCCTCCCTTGCTGCTAAGGACACAATAGAGTCACAGTGTCACTGGACTGGGCTTTGGAGTGATTTTGCAGCCGTCGATCTACATTCTTCATAATTTTCCACTACAAACACAAGCACAGTGTGAAGCAAAGAGAAATTACCCTAACACAATTACAGTCTGTTTAATACAGAATGTTAGAATGAAACCACACAACAGATCAGTTATTAATAACCATAATAATCATTAAGTGTTCAACAGATTTTGCAAAGGAAGCAAACAAAGATACAACACAGAAAAAAAAAACCTATAAAAACTTTGAGGCTCTTCAAAATGGCCATGTTTTGCTTGGGGAACCATATGAGTCCACTAGCTGTTTCAAGAATAGCAGATGGCAATCTCAATAGCAACGGTACTTAGACTTAGTGCTTTACAGCACCCTCTGAGCAGTTTATAGACTCAGTATATTGCCCCAATAATCTGGGTGCTCATTTTACCAACCTTGGAAGGGTGGAAGGCTGAATCAACCTTGACCCTGTTAGGATCAAACTTCAGGCTGTGGGCAGAGTTTGCCTGCAATACCCCATTCTAACCACCGTGCCACCAGGACTCAAAAGAATCTCAAAAAAATGTAGTACTGTTATCTTGATGCACTGGGAGCTGATTAGTTAATTTCTTGTCATTTCTCTTTCTTGGGCACACAAAAAATGGTGAGAGGATTGCAGATGGAGGAGGAAAGGATCAAAAGTAGAATTCAAGCAAGGCATTCAGAGAAAGGAGGTCAAAAAAGTCAATATGGCAGCTGCAGATACTACCCTGACTTTCTTTTCTTTTTTTACACTGTCCTGGAAATGTCCAGTATTCAAACCTGCAAATATTCTGCATTAGAAATCATAACACATACTATGCACTTAAGCAAAATAAAAATACAAAAACTTTTATCAGAAACAAATCCCAACGGCTTCTTCAATTCAAACAAGTGATTTTCAATGACAAAGACGCAACTTAGCTCTTGACCCATGACTGTAATAAAGCCTGGAATTATGGTTGTATGCTGTGGTGGTTGTTAAGCAGGTCATGATGTGAGACACCAATTTTACAACCTCTTTTGCGGCAATTGATAAGCAAACATGGCGGTCATTAACCATACCCAATGTTTTTTTTTGCTGGAAACAGATAAATAAACAGATAAATAAATAAATTTCTGACCACCACCCCCAAAATTGCTGAAAACAGCAATAAGGTGACTGTGGGATACTGCAAATAGAGGTCAGTTGCCAAGTGCCCAAATGTTTGGGCAAGAGGGTGCAGAGGAAGACCACTGGACCTTCAAAACCAGATCATAAGTAGCTCTGGGGAAGTTTGTCATATCTTTGAACGGTTGCCAAGCAATCGTTGGCAGGTCGGTGGCTACCTGTATTTGGGAGGTAACTACAGATTTTTAGAACCAGGAACAACACACAGTACTTTACAATGAATTAGGAACCAGCCCATCTTTCAGTTTCAGATATGGTATTTGCTCTACAATCCTATCTGGCATTCTCTTATTTACAGTCAGGGACAGTTATGAAACAAAAGTGAGCACTTTCCTGGCTTCATGGTTACACAGATAAATTCGTCTTAGACCATGCCTTGCCTCCCCAGGTTTGTTCTGTCTGTTCAGCGTCAGCATGAGGCTGTTGCTTGATCAGCAACGATCCCATCCATCTGGGTAGCTACACGTTCTTCTCAGGGTGTGTACAATAAGAACAAGGTATTCTTCGAGCTTTTAACAGCTCTGGTCTGTGGAATGTACCACAGAGAGAGAGGAAGTTAATTGTGTCTGCCTGTTTCTCTCCAGACTTTTGAGAATGACTCGCTTCCAGGGGTTTCTGAAAAGCCAGAACTGCAATTTACGTTGCATTCAGCAGCCAAACAACATGGCTGAAGGATGAACTGAAATTTCTAATGCAGGGAATATACACTCAGTGTATGTAACCAGGCAGTGAGGCTGGGTGAACAGGATCTGTTCCGGCAAGTGCATCAGCTCAGATCTGAACTATTAGAAAGTGAAGTAGATTCCATTGATCCAGAACAGATGTACGCTGCATTTTTTTCTCACCATCAAGCAAATGCACTGAGCCCCTGGGAATGAATTTGTGTTTTTTAAAAAAAAAAAAAACCCTCCAGCCGCTATGAGAATAACAGATGGATTTTTTTTCCCCACACGGTTATTTTTAGTCGTATTTCTGTCTTACCTTCTTTATATCTAAGTGGGGGATTCAAACATGGATTTTTCTCAAGCTTAAATCCTTCCTGCTTGGACCACAGGCAGCTGCTTCATAGTCTCGTAAGGATTCAAGAACCCCTCCTCAATTTCTTTCAGTCAGGTGCAATTGAATACTGAAATTTAGAGATGGGTTGCTGCTCATATTAAGCATGGATGTGAAATATTTTGTCTTTCAAAATGCTCGATAGGTCCAAAGGTTAAAGCTCATCATTCTTATTCGGTGTGTGGGTCATAAGTTCAAAGCACTTATCATACCACCACCATATATTTTTGCACAACACCCCACTGGTTTTGTAAGCGCCAATCACTCCTGTCCAACCCAAACGCTTTCTGCATGATATAAGGCCTACCTGTAATTTCCTGTTACTATTAATGTGGCAATGTTACCGCAAGGAGATTGTACCCTATCAGCATTCCCTGTTGGATTTGCTATTCAAAAGAACTGTCGTGGGATGTAAGTTAAGCTAGCAATTGTACTGGAAGGATGCTAATTTGATATGAAAGCAGCTGCTGAATAATCTAAGGCAGCCAAAATGTGAAAGTGGAAGGGAAATCACGCATACTACATTCCAGTACCAGCCCCTACGATAACTGCAATGTTATTCTGAACAGTTGCAGCTGTCATTTTTTTTAAAAAAATATTATTACAGTAGTTGCTTAATATTAATATATTAAGGCTAGACTCAAACATTTTTTACCATTTTCAAACATTTTCACCAGTGCCTTCACTTGTACTCTTAATGTCAGCATGTTATATCAGATTGGCTATAAATTCATCCTATTGATTAAGTAAGTACTAATCATCTGCTACCAGCACTGTAATGACTGTAGCTGGGAACAGCAGACAGCCAGGAAAACAGCCAGGAAAAATAGTAATGTACAAAATCTTTTTTTTAAAAATCTGTATTTATTGGAAGGCAGATGCAGCAAGATTTTACCAAACCCAAATTGGCAATTTTATTTTTGAAGTGGAAACTATAGCGTATATGGCATATTTTACCTAATGTTTTGAACTCAAGAAGGGAGGCATTGAACAAAGATTGCAAATGGGGCTCCTGTAAATGTCTTTCCTAAAAGGTTAAAGGAATTAACTTTGAGGAACTGGAAGGAAAAGATCTCATTAGTGTAATTTTTGATCTTTGCAAGGAATTAAGCTTTGAAAAAAGTCTGATCTTGCTGGGACTCAACCACATGCATTCTCTTCTCCAGCTTGTCTTGCGGTTTGGTTTTTTGCAAGCGTGCCAGGTATTCCTTTTGCTCCAAAGAATTCAAATGAACGAGGCTTTTAAAAATTCAGTGTCTCTCGAGTAAAGCTAACCAGAGAAAGAAGGACGGGCGTGCTATGGAGAACAGGAAATAAAAGGTTACAGAGTCTACTTTTTCTGGGACACTGAATTTTGGAACAGGAGTGGAATTTCTTTACAACTGCCCACTTCGGATCTTAGTGCAAGAAGGCATTTGATTTTCCCCACTGAGAGGACGCTGACTCCATTCTGTGGTAGAAAATAAATGTATTCCTTCTTCTTTCTCTAGCATGAAGACATTCAACAATAGTATAGATGTGATGGGCTCCAAAAAGGAAAGATTTCTTGAAGGGAGCCTTTTTTGCATTCAGTCTGACTTCCAACCAACTCCATAATCAAGAATGGGGAATAACCACACTGACAACCACTTTTAACTGTGAGAAGTATTAGGGATAACAGATTTAGCTTTCAAGAATTCTAGAATTCTGATTCAGCTCTGCCTTTGGGGACATAGAATAAAAACAACAACAACAGAGCATGCAAGGCACACTCACCAGTTAAGGGCTGGATATGATTATGTGTACTTTTAGGCTTACAACAAAAATGCATTTTGTTGCACAGGTAGTCCTTGACTTTTCAAACATTTGCTTAGCAACTCTTCAAGTTGCAATGGCACTTTAAAAAGTGGCTTATGACCAGGCCTCACACTTACGACCACTACAGCATCCCCACGGTTATGTAAGCAAAATTTAAGCGCTTGGCAACCAGGTGTTTAGGACAACTGCAGCATTTTAGGGTCATTATTATGCCATTTGCCACCTTCCTAGCTGGCTTCTGACAAGCAAAGTCAACGGGGAAGCTGAATTTGCTCAACGATCACCTGATTTACTTAACAATTGTAGGGGAAAAGAAGTTGTAAATCAGGAGTGATTCACTCTTTCTTTCTCATGCACAGAGACCCTCTCATGCTTAAGAAACTCCGCTACATTCTACAGCAATAAAATTGGTCCCTTTAATTCACAAGCATTTCATTCAAATGGGCTGGATTTAAAGCAATCCTTTGACCATAGGATTGTTAACACACAAAGCAGAATCTACACAGCTGCAGCAGCATCTTAGCCACTCTCCTCCAAACTAAGACCACAGCCTAGATCTTATCACCAGTTTAGGGAGTGGCTGTAAAATGGGATCATACATTGCTCTACTGGTGATTCTAACTTCTTTATACAACAGACCACAAAACAGCCCTAGGAATTTGGAGTCAGAATATGAACTTTCACAAGTGAATGTGCAAGCCAAGATCCTTTTTTTAAGAAAAACAAAACAAAACAAACGAATATCCTAATACAGGTAGCTCTCAACTTCTGGCTGGTTGGAGTGAGCATTTGAAGTGATGAAAGACCCTTAAAAAGCTATTTATGACCCAGTAAACAAGGTTCCAATATCTTCTCTCTAGCCCTGTCACATGGCCATGATTTATGTTTTTGCTGGAAACAGGTATTTACTTCTGATTTCTGGCAAAATTGCTTAATGACCAGCCCCCCAAAAAGGTCTGTTTACCTGGTGACCTGCTTTATGATTGTCATGACTTACACCTGTAATTGCAGGTTTAATTATAATCATAACTTGAGAACTAGCTGTACCATTTTCTTTATGTGTATTGTAGCTTTAACTATAGAATTGTACTAAACAGAGGTGAGGCAAGGGAAAGAAAAATTACTATGTAAATGTAAATTTATAGATAAAGATTACAAAACATAAAGGTGATGTGGGTTCAATGGGGCACTCATGTATGCGGTACCATCATTTTGAAACCAGTGACAGCCGCTGAAGACAGCCTGTCCATATCCTATTATCCCATTCCTTTACACATAAAGTACACCTGCGGCTCTATCAGCCATAATTATATATTCTATAGTTCTCAGTTCTATATTTTATTATTTACTTCCTGCTGGTATATGTTATAGTCTGCTTTAAATTTTCCTTGTTATTTTTTATTTATTAAATTTATATGCCATCCATCTCGCTGTCCAAGATGACTACAGTCTTTTTCATCCTGATTATTCAGGTCTAGGTTTGACGCCTCCTAGCCCACACTGCCACTGATATTTGTGAAGACAGCTGGAGATTGAATATGGTTGTTTAATGTTTGCTGAAGGCCTCATAACCAAGTAAGCTAGAGCCTGGGGACTTTCCCCAGATATCCATTATATTTATTTTCTTCCAACCTTCTTGGATGGATGTGCTTCACTCTACTGTTTGCCACAGACATTCTTAAGTTATCAGAATAACAGAATTGGAAGGGACCATGGAGGTCTTCTAGTCCAACCCCCTGCCCCAACCCCATACCATTTCAGACAAACGGTTGTCCAACCTCTTCTTAAAAACCTCCAGTGTTGGAGCACCTACAGCTTCTGGAGGCCAGTCATTCCACTGATTAATTGTTCTCACTGTCAGGAAATTTCTTCCTAGTTCTAGGTTGCTTCTCTCCTTGAATATTTTCCATCCATGGCTTCTTGTCCTGCCTTCAGATTCTTTGGAGAACAGCTTGACTCCCTCTTCTCCGTGACTACCTCTGAGATATTCTTTTGTATTTCAAATTTTTTTTGGCTTCTTTTTTCTTCTCTTTTCTTCTCCGCTCTTCTCCAATTCTTTTCTCTTCCTTTTGCCTTTCTTTCCATCTCCCTTTTTCTTCTCCTATCTATGTGGCCACATTTTCTGGATGACCAAGTTCTCTTTGTAAAGGCAAGCTTCCCTAATTTCCAAGGGCAGCATCCTTAAAAGGTTGAATGAAAGATGAGCGGGGTTACTCAAGACACCAAGTCACCTTCTTTCCATTATACTGGATAAGATCTACACTGGAATCTGAATAAGCTGTCCATTCACATTCAATGTATAGGATCCACACTGGTATATGAATTAGCTGCTCATCCACATCCAATGGATAGGATTTACATCATAATCTGGATTAGCTGATCATTCACACCCCATGCATAAAATCCACACTGGGATCTGGATTAGCTGCTCACTGTCTACATGGCAATGCACTGCTTTGTGTCACAGATTATGCTAATTTAATATAAGAAACACAATCTGTGCTTCCTCATGTTTGTTAACCTACTGCTGTTTATTTGCCAATAGAGAAGGGATTTTAGCTACTAACCCATTTACCCATTTACCCCTAAGATATTAAAAAGATTGCAAGATTGTACTACCATCTTGTGCTTGTCAAATCTTAACACATCAAACGTATTTTGATAATTATGAATTATAATTGTGCAATTATAAGAAATAGCATAATTGCATTCAAAACTATGTGGTAATTAATAATGACTATCCTGCATTTTGAGCAAAATTGGAAAGCTGGATTAATTTGCAAGTTAAACACCCAAACATGTGAGTTTCAAATCTCTTTCATTCTAGATGACCCAAACAGTAAGTTGAATTAAATGGCACTTAAGAGAAATCCAAAAATCAGTTGTAAAGGAAGTCTGTTTTGCAGACTGCTAGTGTGTTGAAAAAATATTGTTTCAGATAATTGTGGCAGGAATAGTGATGGTAGCACTGATATGCTAAAAACCTTTACATAAAAATCAAGGTCAAATCATATCATACTCATCGCCCCCATGAAAAATTGTTGAGATAGTTAATTTATGTATTGTCAAAGCAATTCACAGCAATATCCTATGAAAGGCAAAATGCTTAACTTGCTAACTACTGCAGTTGTAAAATCAATTAGTAACCTGAATAACAAATCCCAAATATTTATAAAAATGCACTTTGGAATTATTTGAAGGGACTTCTATTATAAACAGCTATAGTATTAGAGATCTGTTTGCCAACTTCAGTTAGAATTAGGGGATGATTTTTGCAATATCTTGCAACCGTAACTAGAACTTAAACATGTATTTATTCTAAGAAAAGAGAATTGTATTTAAGGTCTCCACCAAGACAAGTGATCAAGAACAACTTTGGGAAGGGAGCTCCATAAAAGGGAATCTCTGGGTCACAGAAGATCCACTTAGTGGCACCTACTCTGATATTTTTCAGAATACTTCCTGAATCCTGATGTTAGTATATCACTACAGACATAAATAGACTAAAGCATATAAACATTAACAAATCTTTGGATCAAGACATACAACTGGCATAGTCAACAAGGTTGCATATATTTTAAACCCCACCCCATTTAAATTATGTGCATTAGATGTATAAACAGATATCAATAGGGTCACACAGTATGTATGAAGACTCTTACAATGGATTTAACCTATAAAGTTTGCTTCAAGAATCATGCAACCACTATTCCTCTTTCCAATGATTAACTCACGGAGCATCATATATTTGTTCTAACATGTACATTGGTTCAGAATGAAGGCACTCCAGGCCTCCTCGACCGCCAGAAACTTCATTCAGCTTTTTGTAAACAGGTAGATGAAACACCTGTTGTAACACTGGTCCAACTTCCTGAGCTAAAACAAGTTACCTAAATAGTGCTCTGCTAGTGCCAAAAATAGCAGCTCATGTGACTTAGAAACAAACACCTGGAGAATCTGGCACAAAAAGGAAGCTATTAATCAACTTTTTGTTCTTAAATTATTTCTTGTATGTCACAAAGTCACATAAAAAAACATTTTCAGTCCATCCTCAATGCAGCTCCTCTATTAGCATGAGCCCGGTAGGGCCAAACTCTTCAGTACTTCGTTAATTCTCTCCCTCATGTATTAAAAGTAGCCCAAGGTAATGTTTCTGAAGACCCTATAATTAGATATGAGACAGGAGTCTTCTCAAGCAGATGACAATGAGACACTGGCCAGTAATGGAAAAGAAAGGACAGTGCCACGCTGTCGAACTGGAACTATCTAGTCTAGTCTATTTCGGGTACAGTTGCCCCATTGCTGATGTTAAAGGAAAACTTGATTCCAAACGCAGTTAGCTTTTGTCTATGAAAAGAGAGGAAAGAATATCTTGCTGTTCATCACACATAGCAAAATGCCTTCAGCTGTTTCTTTGGAGATGGATTAAAAGCAGATGGATGAGTGGAGATATGTATCTTGTACTGATTGCTACCTTCCCATTTTCTTTATGAAGGAAAGAAAGACACTTTCAAACAATGACTAAGGTGACATGGATGGTGTGATCTTGCAGTAACCCTCCCACATCACCTTGGACGGAATTCTACTGAACTCATTAGGGAGCTTGTGGGCACGATGGTTTAGCTGACAGCCTGGGTTCGTGATCCGAGCACTACACAATAGGATGAGCTCCTGTTTCTTGCCCCAGTTCCTGCTTATCTAGTAGATCAAAAGCATGCAAATGCGAGTAGTTTAATAAGTACCACTTTGGTGGGAAGGTAACAGCGTTCCATGCGCCTTTGGCATATTGTTATGTTGGCCACATGACCATGGAAAATGTCTTCGAATAACCCTGGCTCCCTTGACCAAGAAACAGAGACAGGCACTTTGGTCTAGAATCAGACTTGATTGGATATGGAAACCTTTACCTTTAAGATTAGGGAGCATTTCTGCGCAAGCTTGCCCTGGGTTGCATGGTGTGGCTGTGCACCCATATATATATATACATTTGGGAATAGGTAATTTTTCATCAACATTCAAGTCTACCACTGCATGCCTAGAAGGAACTCCTGTACAAAGAGCTCAAGACAGTGGCCCCCAATCTTTTGGGTACCAGGGACCATTTCTGTGGAGGGAGGTTTTTCCATGGACTGGAGGGGGTGTGGTTTCATGTGTTGCATGCATCCTGCTGATGGGGCTTCACTTGTTTGCACAGCCCAGTTTCTGGCGTGCTGCAGCCTGGTGTCAGTCCACAGACCTGAGGTTGGAGACCCCTGGCTTAAGACATTCCTCAAGACTTCGAAGTGTATTTTCCAAAGCCAGAATGCCTTAAAGCTTTGAAAAGTACAATAACAAACAACTGTTGAGCATGAAAGGAAAAGCTTTTGGCAAGGAAGACACTCAGGAGAAGAATGAAGATAAAATGCATTCAGGAAGGAACGCAGAATCCATGTTGAGTGTTGGCCGAGGGTGATAGCAATAGCAGTCCAATATTCAGAAGGTGCCAGGTCAGGAAAGATCTGATCTGTTTTGCTATATGCTTAGTTTGGCTATCTGGCTGCACATTAAACAATAAACTAAAGAAACACAAAGAAACAAAACTCCTTTTATACAATCCTCCTCCCATGGGACACAATGAAAAAACCCTAACAAAAACTAAACAGCAGTTAAAATTGCATAAAAATAAAACAAAAACACACCATGATGTATTTGCAATCATACTTAACACAATTATAAAATCCTAAACCTATCTGACATTTAACTTGGCTAATAAGATTTACATCAAAACAGCGCTAGTGCCATTCTCACCATCTGTTCACAACCACTCCCAGCAGTCTGTTCAATAAATATGCTTTTAAATCCTCTTAAGTGCATCCAAGAATATTTGCAGCCAGAGTAGGAAGGGAAATCCATAATGGGGGACTCAGATCCGGGGGGGGGGCGGGGGAGAGAAATGCACAAGAGAACGGTTTTCAAGATGGCGACATGTTAACACCCTGCGACCCTGAGCTCCCGATATTGGTGTGTGATGCTTAGAATAATGTGTGCATGGATGTGTGTGCATTGTGT
>JANHFO010003644.1:101494-113081 GCA_032468095.1 Pareas carinatus | reverse complement strand
GATTCGAGGTGTCCTGGAGCTCTGCGGGGGCTGAAAAATCGATCCGCGGGCCTGGGGACGCTTCTAATGAAGGCCGGAGGCCTCTCTGGAGGCGTGCCCCAGACCCGTTGATCGATTTTTCGGCCCCTGCGGAGCTCAGGGACACTTCTAAACAGCTCAGTCACCCATTCTACAGGCCTCCCGAAGCTCCACAGGGGGCAAAAAATTGATCAATGGGCCTGGGGGACGCCTCCAGAGAGGCCTCCGGCCTTCATTAGAAGCTTCCCCCAGACCTGTGGATCACTTTTTCGAGCCTCGCAGAGCTTCGGGAGGCCTGTAGAACCAGCAGCTGGCCTGCTTAGAAGCGTCCCTGGGCTCCGTGGGGGCTGAAAAATCGATCGCCGGGCCTCTGACATGATCTTCAAGAGAGTGTTGGTACATCTCACTATCTGAAAAAGAGAGAAAGCGAAATTGAGAGCATCAAGTGGCTTTTCGAAAACAAGCATATGTTTTTAGGAAAGTACTTTGAAACTTTACATTATCCAACTAGTGTTTACAGAGTTCCAGGAAAGGATATAAGACAACCATTTCCAGATAAGGCATACATACAAAACAAACATACTGTACATACATAAATAATAAAGCTAATAAGGCTTGGTAGAAATATACATCAGAACTAAATAAGTACAGAAGTCAACTTGTGACAGATTTGTTAAGCTGAACATTTGTCTAGGATTCAGTGAGTACACCATATTCAATTTCCTAGATATATTTCCTTCATATTGGACAACCAATTAGACTGTTTACTGAATAAGATATATAAATCTTGCACAGTTCATATGAAACAACTATTATCTCACCGTTATCATGCGTGAAAGTCTCAAACCTTGCAGCAGCAAGCTACATTTTAAATCTTTGCCCCTTTACCAATAATGATTAGGAGGATCACAGGGTAATGAACAGAAATACCTAGTGGCATCTGTTCACATTCCTGAATTTGGTCAACCTGCCCATTTAGGATTGTGAAAACTTTTTCAGAAAGGAAACCTCATTCAAAAATCGATTGCCCATCTTTATGCAATATGTTTCACAGGATAGACTGATTATGGTGGTGGTGGACTGTGATACTCAGAAAAGGTATTAAATCTGATTGTCTCCCTGCAGAAGAAATCTATTCTGAAATCTGAAGGTTTTCCTATCCTGGTTCAAGAAGGCAAAGAGGGTCAGAAGGAGATAAGATTTTATTGATTTGTACATACTCTATACTTACATACAGGTTAATATGATATGATACAATACGATATGATATGATATTATATGATATGATATTACATTACATTACATTAATATATTTAGTCAAACATGTATGAGGAAAACAAGTATAAGTAAAAACATGCTATATGAACATATAGGTATAAACAAGTATAAGCATATGCATAACAAATGAGTACTAACAAATGGGGGCAGGGACGGTAGGCACATTGGTGCACTTATACACGCCCCCTTAGAGACCACTTAGGTATGGAATGAGGTCCACGGTAGACAGTTTAAGATTAAAGATTTGGGGTATTGAGGATGTAACAACAGCATCAGGTAGTGAGTTCCAGGCATTGACCACTCTATTGCTAAAGTCATATTTTCTGCAATTGAGTCTGGAGTGGTTCACTTTGAGTTTGTATCTGTTGTTAGCTCATGTATTATTGTGGTTGAAACTGAAGTAGTCAAGATGCAGGTCATTTGGGAATTTTCACCAAACCTGAGCAAGGGACAGAACCATCAATAAACAATACGCAGGATATGTTTCTAATCATTCACTTCATTACTTTTGAAGATACAGAGCTGAATAGGTTTAACATGGCATTTTTAAATGAAGATGGAATATTGATCATTGAGGCTCTTAACTTCCATCTTCATTGATTTCACATTTCCTTAGCAAAACTATACTAGTTTAGACCAGCATTTTAGCATTCCTCCAAAATAATGAGATCTCTATCTTAACCTGAGTTTATGACTGAAATGCCCTATTGGAAAGTGGTCTTGGAAGTGATCTTCATGCTTGAAAGTCTGGATTTTGTTTTTATTTGTGCATCGCATTATTGGAAATAATGCTTCCTTCCCTTTGTTTCCTCAAAAATCTTTGTACTTGCTGTATGTCTTACTTTTCAGTTACATTTGGATTATTTTCAATTACTCTTATTTCAGACATACTTACTTTGCTCTTGAAATGTGTTCCTTCTGCCTTGACTCAGTCGTTTAGCCAGTATTACAAAGTGTTTTGAAGAAAGAAATATGCACTCATTTCTTTTATTATTCCATTCCATTCAATTTTGGGTTATTTCTGTGCATTCATAAACAGGGTTGCTAGGTGAATGGGATTAACCTTCCTTTTCCTTTCTACTCCGGCAGCTGTAGAGTAATTAATTTAGATATCCTTGTACTCAACCAGCACTTGCTTCTACAAACATACATTTGTAAATACACATACAATAAAGTTGCACAGACAGATACTAAATTTGTACAGCCAAGCAAGGTTTATCGGCATTTCTGGTTCATTGGCTTTCTCATATCTGAAGCCAAAATGGCTATGGATGCTCATGAATGTCCAGATGTCTTTGAACTGCAAGGTGATTGTAAAGCACTTGGTTGAACATTAGAAAAAGCAGGAGATGGTATGAAACTACCTCTACAGCAAAAATATCACTGTGTTCCCAGTAATGATCATAGTGGTTTCATTGGATCTTGGTGAGAGCAGCTGATGATGACACATTGTAACAAGCAGGGGAAAGGAAATGAGCTCTTTGCTAAATGCAACACGCGTTAAATGGTCCTTTCACTCTCTGCTGTGTACTTAACAAAGAATATGGAATGTATAGTGCTGCAAAAGAATTCCCACCCAGTGTAAAAGATTCCAGGACCACGGATATTTCAATAAAAGGGAAAGAAGTAAATCTTGTGGGAAATGTGCCCTTCATTTGCAAGTGAGACTCAGGCGAACCTTGCAAAGGAATTTGTTAGGCCTGCTCCTCAGTTTTGGAGTCAAAATCCTCATAGATTTGATTATCTTACTAAGATTGCAGTGCACTATTCTTCTTTCATCATTATTATAAAATATGATTATCCAACTTAGATGTGTAGAGGTTGCTGTTCTTACACATACCATACCAGCACTGTTCAAATATCCTCTTTGAAATTACCACTGAATTCTACCTTTCATAAATGACAAGATTTTGATTGACTGCTAGATGAACTTTAAAATGTCACACATGAAGATCACTACCTGATTTTTGCATGATAACATCTTCCAGAAAAATGTTTCAGTACCATTGATTTCTCTGAACATAAGAGTTAACATAATTTCTTCCAGCTCATTGGAGCTTGGTGATATCTGAAAACTAGTTTTCATTAGATAAAAAAAATATCTATAGCAGCATTCTGATCATTTGGGGCAAGATTTCAAGCTGTGTATTTAACACTGGCCTAATCCTCACTCCTGGCATAAATGGAAGTAATTGTCAAAATTTTTTTGGCTTTTTAAGTTACCATGTGTAGTATAAGATCAATAATACACATTTTCTTAAATTGCATGTTTAACCTTACTTATTTTGTTCTTTTTGTAAAATGTCTGGTGGGGCTACTCACTCATTTTAGAAAATTATATTTCCCCACAACTCAGATAGAGCCAAGGTATTCCAAGTGCCAGCTTCCATGGAGTATTCTGTTAATTCTTGTTCAATTTCTATCTGTGTATAGTGCTTACTTATTTTTGCTGAAACAAGGAATTCATTTAAACTGCACGATTGAACTTAAATTAAAATAGGAGAAATAGCATACATTTCCACCTTTTTGCTTGTATATTCATTTTTATTGCCTTTTTACTCACTTAACAAAATCAGTCTTCAACAATAAAATAAAAGACATATGACAAAGAACAAAAAATAATAATATAATAAATCATTTTAACAGTAAACAGTTACTATTTTATATCTACTTGTCTAATGCAAATGTTATTCAAATACTTATATACTTTAACACATTTATATAACTATCATAATTATTATTTATTATTTAATTTTTTATTGTTTTATTGTTCAGTTTAAAGGGTCAGTCCTTTATAGATTTTAGTATTCAATCACATATTAAATATCTAGAAACCAAAAACAATAACCTGTAACAACAATTATCTTTCCCTACTATTAAAAATTCTGTATTTTGGTCTATCGTTCTCTTCCTCTTTTCTTCTTCCCTTCCCTTTCTCCTTCTTCTCTTCCTCTTTCTCCTCTTCCTTTCCTATCTCTCTCCTTTCTCCTTCCTCTTCCCTCTTCTCTCTCCTCTCTCTTCTCCTTTTCTTCCCTCTTTTTCCTTCTTCCTCTTTCCCTTTTTCTTCCTTCTTCTCCTTTTCCTCTCCTCTTCCTCCTCTTCTCTCCTCTTCCTCCTTTTCTTCCCTTCTTCTATTCCTCTTCTTCTTTTCCTTCTTTCCTTTCCCTACTTCCCTTTCCTTCTTCCTCTTTATCCTTCTCCTCTCCTCTTCCTCTTTCCACTGCTTTTCTTCTTCTTCTTCACATTCTCTTCCCTTCCTTCTTCCTCCTCTTCTTTGTTAAACATCCAGTTTTTACAACAAGCATGTTATCTGAGCATACCATTATTCATACGCTTTTAATTTCCATTTCTTTTCTTTTTTTTCAAAATATGTATGTAGTATAAAATTTAAAAATATTCCCTTTGGAGTGCACAGAGAACAAAAAGCAAAATTATACATTCCTCATTTCTCATACTGTGAGATTAAAAATATTTCATTATGAATTTCAAATTTACAATTTATACATTCCTTCATTTTCTTAAGTCATAATAAATATTAATATTTCTCATGTTTTCCATAAGTTCATTTTCAGGGGTAATAACCTTACATTTTTATTAGTATTTTTAGTAGGTATCATTTAACGTTTTCAATTTAAACTTTAATTTTCTTATTTTTCTATACAAACATCGATTAATACTTTTTTATTTTTCTTAAAAATAAAAGTAATCTCAACTTTTAAACTCTACATTTCCCCCTAAATAATATACCTTCCTACTGAAGACCTTCATTTATAATTATTAAGTTCTATCTCTTTATTTCAAACTAATTCTATATCATTCCATGCTCTATATCACTTACCTAATATCTCCTAACCTTATTTAATTTAAAAATATTTCATTCAGATTCATATTTCAATTTTATATATTTCTCAATATTCTATCCTATTCCTTTTCGTGTAAATGTTTATTCTCCATACACCATTATCATATCATATCATTATCAAATCATCATTATCATATCATTATCAAATATTGTATTTCTCCCTCTATTCTACATCACACTCCTTTGTTCAAATTTTTTTTGTTCTCATTGTTAGGCACTTTCTTATTCCTTCTGCATTTTATAGTCGGTTGGAATGTCTTATTTTCAAACCTGCTCTTTACATTCATGATTCTTTGTCATTTCCTATCATACTTTGTTTCTACATCGTTTCTGTTCTCTTCTTTCTCTTTACATAGATTATAGAGGACATTCAGTTGTCTTAAATCTTCTACAAGTTCTATAAGTCACATTGTATATTTTCTTTATGCTTTTCTTTCCTCATTAAAAATTGTTAGGAAAGTTTAAGTTCTTGCTCACTCAATTTAACATTCTGTTGTATATTTTAGCTCTTCTGTGATTTTTCTTCTTTGTTTGTCTGTCATGTCTTGGACTGCCTATGAAACAGGCAGTTTTTCTTCTGTTTGTTTTAGGAATATCTCATTTCACTCAAGCCAACCGCCATCTGACCCAGACTTCTGAGCTGCCTCCTCTATTTCAGTGCCTCTATGGGGCAACTTTTGACCTTTTGGGTCTCCAAAACAGAAAGAAAGAAGGCTTTGAAAACTGGAGCTCCAGTTTCTGTGGCCTTCTCCGACGCAACTGGAAGTCATGCTCTTTTTTTGTTTGTACTCTAAATCTGTCATCAGATTTGTCAAAGTTGGATTTCATCAAGGTGTGGTTCTTATTAAATGTCCACATGCTTCAACTACTGGCACCATTTTAAAAAATAAACTAGTCAATTGAGTAATTCTGGACTTCTAAGTAATTTTTAAGTAATTTTATTTATACCCCGCCCTTCTCCCGAAGGACTCAGGGCGGCTTACAGGCGGGTAAAAAACACAGAACAACATAACCTTAAAAAGTACATAAAATTATTAAATTGGCCTGATAAATATATCACAAAATAATGTCCAATCAAGTGTCACATTCAAATAGTCCAGTTTTCCTATGTAGTGCTAGAAAAGACAGAAGAGAAAATGTACTTTATGGAGGTAGCTCCTAATCCTTTTATCATCCCATGAACTATAGATGAGAATGTAGAAATGCCAAGTTCATTATAGGTCAATGTAGCTTTTGTCCTACTTTTCATATTGCGGATAAAGTGGGTGAATATTTGCCCTTCTGACAGCAGTCTCCAAAGACTTCATGAATATCACAGTCTGTTACATACAAAACAACATCCTTCCTGCTGCCTCTGACTTACCTAGATGATCTGGATAACTTCAATGATTAAAATAAAGCTTGGCTCTGCAGCCCTGATAAGAAGCAAGTCAGTCAAGAATGGCTGTGGAGAATGATCTTGGCCCTTACCAAAGAAGGAGCAGCTGATTTCCCCATCATGCATTACTTTAACTACAAGTAATCTCATAACTGCAACACGGAAATGAAGCACAGATAAAGAAGCATTTTGGGATTGTGTTGTCATTTTCTGGGGATTTGGGTGGAAAGAGGTTGATTCCACATTTTCCTTTTTGTGTCAACTCATTCTTGAGCTTATATAAATGTTCTGCAGTGGAAGCAGGAGAGGCCATTTGAAAGCAATATTTTGCTATTCCAAAAGAACAAAGATATGAAAATATGAAAATGCCCCAGAGGGTTGAATGGTTTGCAATCTATCCCAATGTTTTAAACATTTACATTTAAAATCCTTTGAAGTTGCAATGACCTATTTTGCATGCATCAGTGTCTGGGAATTAAAGGCTACATCAACATACTAAGTTTTATGGAGTACAAACATTTAACTCAATTTAGGTGAATTAGTTAGAACTGAAACAATTCTACTTTCTGAAACAATTCCCTTTAAATGTTTAAATATTTAAGTATTAAATAGTTTAAAATGCTAGTTATGATTTCTAAACAAACAAATATTTTCTGTACAATCAGTCAAGTATTTGATATTATATCTGGGTATCAGCTGTCACGTAAACTATTCATTTTGTCTATGGGACTCAGGAACATACTTTATCCAAGTGTCTCTGTTGCTGGTTAACACATATTATTGCACTAATATAAAAACCTGTTTTTAGGTTGCTAGTTTCTAGATGCAGAATATACCCTTCTAGATGATGCTGAACTATTCCTCCCAGCAGGCTTGATCTGGCCTGACCATTGAGGGATGCTGGGAGTCTACATTCACCATTATGAAGTCTGTTATCTTTAATCTAGTGATGAGAGCCATGATATCATATTGAGCTCTAAAGAGTTCACGACCAATACCAAGTTCAGATTTGTGTCAAATTTAATACATTTAAAACGGGACCCCCAGGGAAATGTGAATGTGTATAGAGTGATAATGTGTGTCCTAGGTTTAGAACTTGAAACAAATGTCACACAACACAAGGAAGAGGGATGTGTGTTGGGAATTTATCTGTTTTAGTAGGCACCCAGCTTCTAATGATAGAAGCTGCAAAGTTCTGTTTGAGCCAGGAAAGGCTACATGCATGGAGTCGCACTGGGATTCACCAGCCATAGCTCAGCCAGATGAATTGGCCACCCCTATAGCGTGTGATCAATTTATATAAAATCCACCTTTAAAAAAAACAAAAAACCTCCAAAATACTTTTTTCTTTATTGCTGCCTCTGCTTTTGTTTTATGCATGTTTCAGAGTGGACACTGGGGGTAGTAAGGGTGACAAACGAGATATCAAAAGCTGATTAAATAGGCTGTGCAGGTGACAAAGCAGAGAGAAACTAATGAAAAAATTACATATAATCAACGAGGGAGTTGAGAAGAAAAGACAGCAAATGAAAGTTCCAGAGTATGAATTTGTCTGCCAGGACTTTGTTTAAATAAGTGGTTTGTGTTGATTATGGCATCTAATATGAATTGTCAAAATCCCCATAAAACAATTCCGGTGTTCAAGGAAGAGAATAACAATCAGACAGCTGCAGAAAATTGTAGCCAGTTGGGAGTGATTGCTAGAACTATTTAATATAGAAAATGGGATGAGGGATATTTTGACATCCTCAGGACTGAGTTCTTTCAAGTTCAGAGATTTTTCTGATGGAACTTTGTCCCAGCAGAAACTTCAGGTTATCCGTCAGGCAGACTATTCAGACTTCAAAATAGAATACAGAAGATGTGCTGGGACTTTGCAGTCGTTTAAAGATTGCTTTTCTAAACCAATGCATTGGAGGGTATATCATGGCCTGTCAAGAGTTCCAGTTACAGGAAATGTCTGGCTTTTCAAAAACATTTTAGGTCTGTGATGGTGAACCTATGGCACGCATGCCACAGTCGCCTTGCAGAGCCATCTCTGCTGGCACATGCGCCTTTGCCCAGAACAGTAAAAAAAAATAATTCATCAGCAAGTCAGAGGAGAGCCCCACCAGATGGCCAGAAAGCACTCCACTGCCTCTGGAGAAGCCACCCAGGCCTCTGGAGGGGCCATCTGGACCTCTGGAGGGGCTTTTCTGGTCTCGGGAGGGGCTGTCTGGGCCTCTGGAGAGGCACCCAGGCACAAGGAGAAGCAGCCTGGGCGCCAGGGAAGTGCCACGTCGCCAAGAGAAGCCAAAGGCAAGTGAGCAGTTCCCATTCTCAGCTGTCTCAGGCTCTCTCTGTGTTTGTCTGTCTGTCTGTCTGTGTGTATGTGTGTGTGTGTGTGTGTGTATGTATATATATATATATATATCTTTTATTCTCTCTTTCTCAGTTTCTCTGTCTCTCTCTGTGCATCTCTCTCTTTCTCTCTCCCTCTCCTTCTCTCTCTTTCTTTGTCTTATTCTCTTCCTTTCTCTCTCTGTTTGTATCGGTCTGTCTGTCTCTCATTCTTCATCTCTTTCTCTCTTTCTCTCTCTTTCTCTCTTGCTCTCTCTCTCTCTCAAAAGCAGGAACAAATATCACACTAAAAATGTGTAACACTTAAATAAGCTTCAATTTTGTTGCTGGGGGGCAGGATTGTCATGGGGGGCATCACCAGGCGGGTGGGTGGCAAAACGAGGGTCGTGCTGGCACTTTGCAATACATAAGTGGCCTTTGGGTTGCACTTTGGGCACTCAGTCTCAAAAAGATTCGCCGTCACTGTTTTAGGTATTCGTCCTAAATTCGGAGTGCTGCTGTTTTCAGCCCACCCCATTTCTCTGCTCCCTGCTCATTCAGGTATGGAGTCGCCCAGGGGGTGTGTTATTTGGGGGTGGGGGATCTACTGTGTTTCCCCCAAAAGACTTAGTGCTCCTTTGGGAGCAAAAATTAATATAAGACAGTGTCTTATTTTCAGGGAAACACGGTAGATTCAACCTTATCCTTTCGATAGAGCAAAGTTATAGGAAGAATCCACTGCCACTAACACAGAAAATGGTACAGTCTCTATTGTTGGAAGGTGGGAAAATGACGTGTGGTCATAGATATAATTTCTTCTGAAAAGTAAAATGCTGGTTATCATTTCAGTGATATTCAAGTAAATGTTCTTATTCCAATTATACGTTGGCCTTAGTTTAATAAGCTAATAGATTTATATTGTTCTATACAGAATTTTGCAGTTCTTAATTTCCTCTTTCTCTTATACGTATAAATAATGTTATGGGTTGTGTTATGCTAATCTGTTTTTTTAGGCTTCTGTTAGCCTAAAGGAGAAAAGAAGGAGGAGAGAACAAATATTTCCTCATTCTCTTGGAAAAGCCAGCACCTTGATTATTGTTTTCTTTGGATCTCCTGAACTGATCTTTCAACAGCTGGTTTGCTCTGCAGATCCCCTTTCTGGTGCTGCTGGCATCTTTCTACTTTCTTCTGGGATCATCTTTCCAACTCTGTACCTGCTTTCTTCAGCAGTTTCAGTCCTTGCTCTTTGATTCATCTACCATAAACATACCACTAACCATCTCATTTTTATTTTTATTTTTTTTTGTCTAAGAGATCTGACCTTCATATAATTTCCCCTAAAGGCAGCCTTAGTCAACCTTTGAAGCTGCTTCTACAGTAGATATCTAGGTAACATTTTATACAGGGTGGAACAGCGGGCAAAACAATCAGCCTTTGGACCAAATTACAACCCCAGGCCCATTAGGCCAGTTCATTCTGCCACAAGCATGTACCACATCAGAGGACTCCAATCCATAATTTCCAGACCTGAAGGTAATAAAGTTGGTTTTCCTTTATTCATTCTGGATTGGACTCAAATGATGCATACACATCCAGTCAATACCCCAAATGATTAAGTGTGATCAAAGATTAGTGTCACAGCTGTCAGTTTTAGTTGCTTATTTATTATAGCATTCTTTTTTATGCTATGGAAATATCAAACCAATATACTCCATATTTAATAAAAATTATATGCTTCCAAAAATGGGGAAAAGTTAACATTAAAATTTAAAGCAAACAATGAAACATTCAACACAAAAATTTTAAATGAAAAAATGTGTTCTGGAAATAATTCTCTTCATAGACAAAACAGCAGAAGAATGGAAATTCTTGGGTAAGAGAGATGGGGGTACAGTTTTCATTGTAAACATGCCATGTCCTGGCAATTTTATATTCACAATTCAATAGATAACCTTATTGTGACCATTAACCAGCACAAGAGATTAAAATTAGCAAGCTAGCTAATATACATTTTGAAATATTGATCTTTTCTCCTTGTTGCAAATATGAACAATCCTTTAGCATATTTTGATTTAATGTTATCTTTTAACCAAACCTTTTGTCTATATGTACTTTTTCTATCTATCCTGACACTATCAATTTAATTTTGTGTATTTAAATATTAATTCCTTTTTGCTGTTTAAAGACTGCAATCAAGTTATCTAACCAATATTTTAATAAACACTAATGATCCATTGAGAATAGTAAACCTGGATCCATGCCTATTGCAAGTATGGTACTTCAACTGGAAAGAATTTCTCCTAGTTATGATAAGCACAATGAGTTTGTAGAATTTGTATTCTTACTGACAGCAACATGTGCTATTCTGAAAATCTAAGTACTAGAAATAAAAGCCTCTCTTTACAGATACAAAGTATGATGAATAGCCAAGCTCCCACATTTTTATGCATTCAGAGTACAGTCTGAGAGACTGCTGTGAACAAAGCAAACATCTATTCACTGACTCACATCATGATAATTGTGCAAATATATGCTATGGTGAGCCCAGGAAAGCAGGTATCCTTGATGTGCCAAAAGGGGAAGAAATTAAGTGTTCAGGGAAGTACCAAGCTGAGTTCGATGGGTGGCGGTGGTGTAATAAAACCTGTTTGTGCATGAAAGCTATCAAAAATATTGCTAACAAGGAGATCGTCATTATGTTACATGATACTGAGGACATCAGAAGGATGGAT
>JANHFO010003642.1:15241-25651 GCA_032468095.1 Pareas carinatus | reverse complement strand
TATTATTATTATTATTATTATTATTATTATTATTATTATTATTATTATTATTATTATTATTATTATCTTAATCATCAATTTGATTCACAGTCTGAGACTGGTAAAAGCATAACAGTTCAAGTCCTACCCAAGGAGCTAAAAGCTGTTAAGGTAGCATCTGAATATGTAGGCAGTTCCAAGAAAAATGGTTTTTTGTAAAGTCAGGAAATTCAGGTCTGATAGGTTCAACATTTTCATGTATCTAGGCAGCCCTTTGAGTATTGCTCCAAGGGCTCCTGTGACTATTGGCACAGCCATTGATCATTTCCTCCATAGTCGCTCAACTTCAATTTTAAGATCCTGGTATTTTGTTACTTTTTCTAACTGTTTTTCCTCAACTAGTTCATCACCTGGTATTGCAATATTAATGAACCAGACTTTTTCCTTTTCCACAATAGTAATGTTAGGCGTGTTGTGGGTCTGACTGGATCCCAAAGTCCCACAGGACCTTGACTTTCTCATTTTTAAGAACTTTGTCAGTTTGGAGTTCCCAGTAATTTTTGCTGCATTCTAACCAAAACTCCTGGCAAAGTTTCCAATGTATGATTTTGACAATTCAATCGTGACGTTGTAGATAATCAGTCTGTGAGATTTTGCTGCAGCCACTGCTAAGGTGATCCACTGTTTTGTCTTTCTTGTTGCATAAGCAACATTTGTTGTTGTTGCTGACATGTTGAATTTTTGCTTTCATGACTTATTCTTGGGCAGCCAAAGTGAAGCCTTCAGTTTCTTTCTTCACTACTCCTGATCTCAGCCAGCTGCATGTTAGTCTTTCCTTCAATGTCCTTCAGATATTGACTATTCATAGGCCTCTTTTCCAGTTTGAAACCTGATGGTCAATTGTTTCCTTTCGATATTCTGCTTTCAATCTTATTGTTTTTAAGAGGTATCCCTTGTTCACCACCTTCAGCAGAGGCTCTTTTTTATGAAGTCATTTGAGACACGTTTTTCTTCTTTCACAATTTGTTTCAGCTGTAAGAGTCCTCTGCCACCCAGAGTTCTTGGCAAGTACAGTCGATCAACATAACCTTTTGGGTGCAGAGCCTGGTGCATTGTCATGAATTATTATTATTATTTTACTACTATTATAGCTGTGTTCTCAGATGTTCTAGATAACACACTGAAACAGTGAAGACTGGAACAGAGTTTCTTGAAACAATCACCTGGCCACCTGTGTCAAGTTCTGCTTTCTCCCATTAGGGTACTGTCCAGTCAGACCATGCTGGTTGAGGGATTCTGCTAGTGGAATTCACACATCTGGAGGGGGGAGGTTGCCCAGGACAACTGGATAAACTAATTGGAGTTTACTGACTTTCTAAGCAGGAAACCTACTTGAAATCTGAAAAGCAGGGAGTCGACAATCTCTTTTAAAAGTCCCCTCTTAATGTCATAGATGAGCCAATTATACACCCTGCATATTTTGAGCACTGTATTTCAAATCATCACAAGGAAAATGTTGCCAGCTTATTTGAAATTGAAATCTACAATCTTTTTTTTTTTTTAAAAAAAAAACCCCTCTTAATCTCGCAGAAAAACAAATTGTACATCTGGTGCATTTTGAGCACTGGATTTCAAATCATCACAAGAAAAAATTTGGCAAAGTAATGAATGGCTCAAAACATCGTAAAGGCAATAACTTAAAAATTCCCTTTCAAGCCCTGTGCTCACACTGCTCTTCAAGCAAGGCCTGTCAAAATTGCATTCGTTCTCTCATACAGCATAGTTTCTTTCTAATAAGAGTCCTGCAGCAAGAATTGGAACTAAGCATAGGTATTTAGAATGGGATGTGTGTGAAATTTTGACAGCGGCAACTCACTGCAATATGGATGTGTTAGGAATCTGATCTTTTCCAATTCTAATAATACTTGATCTGCACCTCTCGGAATATAATCTATGAATCAGCACTGTATTATCCATTGACTCCTCAGTGTCCTTTGCTCAATAACTCCAACAAAATGCAATTTCATTGCATACTGTACAGGTAGAAGCAATACAGAATGAAAACAGAGTGATTTCTCCACCCCTAATCACACCTGACTTTTCTGGGGAGAGTTTCCCTGGTGCTTAAAATCCTTTACTGAATGCCATCATTCTTTTTTATGTAATTTGGAGCACATCCAAATTAATCTATTCATTTAAAAATAGTGAGCAGGGGAATCACAGCCTCCCCACACACACACCAAAAAAAAGGAAAGAAGGAAGGAAAGAAAGAAACACCAATGAAAAATCAATCTGTCACAGATTTTTATGCATTACAATTTGATATCGTAGCAACCTAAAAAGGCAAAATGGTGCTACCTGTTCGTATAGAATGCTTTATTTGGTTAAGTGTGATTAGACGCACAAGAAATTTGTCTCTGGTGCTGAAGCTCTCGATGTGCATGCAAAGCAACAGAGTAATAAAAGTCATAATAGCGATACCAATAAAAGGGGATAGTAGAGAAGATGATGAGGATAGTGATAAGACCATAGCCATACAACATGGGCAGATATACTTAGACATAAAATAATACTGTGAAGATTAAGTGTTCAGCAGAGGATGGCATGAGGGAAAAAAAAGCTATTTCTATGTCTAGTTGTTTTAGAATACAATGCCACTACAGCACCATCCAGAGGGGAAGAGTTGAAACAGTTTATGTCCAGGATGTGAGGGGTCTTGTAGTTATTTTCTCAGCCCTCCTTCTAACCGGCAAAATATACAGGTCTTCTATGGAAGGCAGGCTAATTGCACTTTTTCTTTTTCTGCAGATCTAAATATCTTTTGAAGCTTGCTTAGTCTTGTTTAGTTGCTGTACCAAACTAGATAGTTATAAAAGTACAGATGGCAGACTCAATAATTCTATCAGATAGTATCTATCAGAAAGGCCCACCATGTTGGCAGTTTTTAGTAAAAGAGACTGGGGGAATCAATTAATACAGACAGGTTATCTGTATTATTAGTTATCTGCAATTAATTTTATAGTGTAGAAAAATTCTGATTTCCTTTATCATGCCACCACCAATTTTGAAAGTATAACCCTGGGCTTGGTGCATTTATATTGTAGAGTCAGGAAAGCTACTCTAGTCATTCCCTTATAGCAGTGCAGTATTTTACATCAGTGTTGTAGTTAATTATTAATTATTTCCATCTTCAGGCTGGGGTTTTCCTAGCCTGGTACCTTCCAGATGATTTGCAGTATAGTCCCTGCTTGCTCCAGTGGTAATGTGGCTATGAAGGATAGCAATAGCAATAGTACTTAGACTTGTATACTGCTTCACAGTGTTTTACAGCCCTCTCTGAACAGTTTACAGAATCAGCCTATTGCCTCCAACAATCTTGGTCCTTATTTTACTAACATCGGAAGGATCGAAGGCTGAGTCAACTTTGAGCCGGTGAGGATTGAACTCCTGGCATTTGGCAAAATTAGCCTGCAATACTGCATTCCAACCACTGTGCCACCATGGCTCTTTAATGCTGGGGCTGTGGTGTAAACTCTATGAAGACCAACCATATCACATTACCCAAGGCCAGGGGTCACCAATCCGTGGACCAGCACTGAGCCGCGGCATGATAGCAACCAGGCCACACAAACAAGTCAAGCCCCATTGGTGGGATGCAGGGATCGTTCAAAACCACACCCCTTCCGGTCCATAAAAAACCCTTTCTCCATGGAACCAGTTCCTGGTGCCCAAAAGGTTGGAGGCCACTGTTTTACATTACGTTTACATTACATTACATTGTCCCCTACATTATTATGCGGTAGCTTTGGTGCCATTTTAAGGGCTGTTTCGTAACCATGACCCCCTCAGAAATATCAGCACAGAACTAGCAGAAAATGTTAGTCCTGGAGCAGTCTGATTTGGAAGCAGCTGATTTCTGGTTAGCTATGAGTGGAATGTTACTGAATGACCTTCACAAAAACGATATATGATAATCCAGGAAGCTTTCACTGAAAAGAGGCCTTTTGCATTTACATGGATCAGATAAATGGCTAGTCCTTGTAACATTGACTGAATGGAATATGTCAATATAAGAGAAGCTTGAGAGAAAGGAAGGAATTTATCCAAGGTTTACATTATCAGCACATTCCTTTTATACTGGCTCAATTTGATTTGCCTTCCGTTAACAGTGTATCGTGTTCCGAGAATACAATAAATAGCACGTTATATTAATTTTATGCTAAACCCTCTTTACAGAATATCGGGCAACAAAAATGTCATCTTATAAATATGGATTCTAGTTTAGTTTTTGCTCAAACAAAAGAAAGTGGGAGAAAGAAAAGAAAAACTTAAACTTTTTTTTTTCTTGCAGTTAGCCAACTCACCAAAATTTGAACTCTATTTTGACAGAGCTGGAAGAAGAAAAAAAACCTCTCTTATTCAGCTGCCTTGATGCTTTATAAACATACACCTGTCAGTAGATAACATACATACCCACAGACCTATTGCTAATTTGGTTATGCAGTAAGTTTCATAATAAAATCCAGATGTCATATTTTATGATTAAATTTTACTCTGTTCAGAGACAGCTCCTGTACATACTGAATTGTAGCTTTACTCCCATCAACTGTCTATCAGTTGCTCATGGATTAATAAAAACTGGAAGAAAAAAGGAGTGGGAAAGGAAAAGAAATAGAAAACATCAGGCATCAGTTTTAAAAATTGTTAAATCACTCTAGACAAGGAAGGAACTGGTTTGTTCATAGCTCCAAGTCAGGTGACCAAAATACAAGGGCAGTTCCAGGGGAAAAATATCCATTTGGCTATCAATGACAGATAGCCGTAGATACAGAACTTTTATTATACACATTAGAAAACTACAACATCACCTTACTTTTTGACATAATCGCCATTCGGATTGAGGCACTTGTCATAACATTTTTACAAGGTTTAAAATTCCTTCTGCAAAGAAATCTCCCTCCTGGGAATGAAGCCACCCTGTAACAGCATCATGAAGCACATTGTCATCATCGAAGCAATGTGAGACAAGTGTCAGGGCATGCTGACTTCCGGTGTGATGTTGGTTCATGATAATGCTCACCTGCACACCACTGGACGCATCCAAGAACATTTGGAGCAGTTTCATTGAGATGATTTAATCACCTGTCCTATAGCGCAGATTTGGTGTCGAGCAAGTACCACTTCTTCTGGCTTCATTTCCAGGAGGGAGATTTCTTTGCAGAAGGAATTTCGAACCTTGTAAGACTTTTAGAATGCCTAGCCATAAGCCACGTTGGTTGACTTGTAGCCCTAGCACGACTGTATGTACCTGGATCAGATAAAGCAAAGCTACCAATCTCACTTGGACAATGAATCTACTTAATGCTCCGTTACCATATTTCATAATCTCATGGAGGAGTTAACTGTCTGCTTAGATCATGCCATGCACTTAAATGTTATATGTCTCATCCTTTTAAATTTCAAATAAAATCGAAATAGTAAAATCGGTCACACACAAGCACACACACCCAAACAAAAATGTCCTTAAAGGGAAGCAGATTGTTCTATAGGGCCACTTGTGCTGTAATACGATGTGTTTTATAAGCTTTGCTGAAGTAGCAAATTGAAATGAGAGGTTTCAGCTTTCCCCCTGTAGAGACAATTGCAATCTCATCATCAGCCTGATAACCGTTTATGGCTCTGTGGTCAGCTCTCCAAGATTGTGGTTGTTACCGAGAGGTTTTTTCCTGTTCAGAAACTTAACAGTCACCTTGTGTTAAAATTTTCTGCACACATTGCTTATTGTTTTGTGCATTTGTTTGTGTGTGAGAAGGAGGGAGAGATAGGACGGGGAGAAGGAGGAGAACACAGAGAGAGATGATTTCTAAGTTACAAAACATCAGCACTGAAAAGAATATTGATTGTCTTCCCTACTCCGCCAATCTATTTGTCTATCTGTAGGGATAGGTGAAGATTTTGTTTGATTTAACGCTTACTAAAAATTGTTTTTGTAAATATCATTTATTATTGTATTTTGTATTTTAAAAAAATGAATATGAAAGATAAAGAAGAAGAAACTACTTTTGGAGATGAAAAGGAGAGTCCCTACATCCAGGCTATATTTTAAAAAATAATAACAGGAAAAGACAGATGCTGCCTTCAGATTGCAAAGCAGCCCAGGATGTGAAACTGTGGACACTGAAATGAATGAAAAATTGATCTCCTTGCCCATCTGAGCAGAACCTGCTCCCGTCCCGCCCTCAGGAAAGCACAACTCTGGAATCCATTGCATTGAATCAGAGAAACTTTTATTGATAGAAACAGGTAGCAGTAAAGTCAGGTGAGATCTAGGATTTAGGCACGAAGCACGAAGCTATTCCTCCTCCTTTGCCCCCACAGTTCATTCACCCCTTCAGTTCACCAGTAGCCAATGCAATGCCAATAGGATGCTTTGAGAAACACTGAAGTGTTTCACCTTGCTTGGGATCTAGTTGTGACTGCCGCTGCTAATTGGTGGGATGGAATGACTGCCTCCGCCATTTTTTAACTTTGGGCAATTGTGCTGTGGTATCTGCGGTAATGCGTCTGCCAAGAAAATATTTCCTACTGAAATATAGCGCAACGTGAAGCTAAACCAAATGAAATATTGCGTCCACCTAATTTGTTTAGGGGAGAGTCTCCTGGGAGTCTTTAGAACCTCTTCAGGCTGCCTTATTCCAGCAGGCACACTTCCACTCAATTTTTAAGGTAGATTCTGACACGCTTCACACCCTGGGCCCAGCCTTAGGTGACCTAAAGTTCTGAAACAACACAGCTCATAAAACAATTGAACACAGGGATAGCCCTGGAGTTATCAATACAAATCTCAAGCTGGTGATACCTGATTTAACCACTCTTTTTTATCACATCTGAAGCCAGGGGATAATTATTCAATTCATTTTTTTTGAAAGCAGAGAAAAATTGAGCCAGAAAATTAAGACCTATAAGTCTACTAAGTGCACCGTAATTAGTAAGCTTAGCACTCAGCATCTCTATTGAAAGTCATTCAACTAGATACAGAGAATATTTTAGCAGGAGATTGAGCCAGTTTTCAAATAGGCCAAATTAACTTGGTCAGGGACTAATTCTACACCACCTTGTTAAAAATATATATATTCTTCTCCCCCAGCTCCTATGGGATACTTTTTGTGGACTTCATAAACTTTAAATCTACTTTTGACATAATCCCCATAGATAGGAGGGGTTTTGTTAAAAAAAATGTTTGATTTAAATACTTCCATTGATCATTTATTGCTGCTGATTGATTAGCCCTATGAAAAGGGTCAGGGGCATACTCAGAGGCATCAGTCAGAGGCAGTTCATATGCCCCAAAAATGTGAAGCAGAGAAGTCTTTTAAGTACTTTTCTTTCCTTGACTTGACCAAACACTTTGTGTTATAGGTAGTCCTCGACTTAAAACAGTTTCCAACTGCACTGATAAATGTGGCTTATGACTGTCTTTCATGGTTACGACCTTTGCAGTATCCCCATGGCCATGTGATCAAAATTCAGATGTTGGGCAACTGGTTCATATTTATGATGGTTGCAATGTCCCAGGGTCATGGGACCCCCTTTTGTGACATTCTGACAAGCAAAGTCAATGGGGAAGTCATATTTACTTAACAACCAGGTTACTAATTTATCACCTGCAGTGATTCACTCAACAACCGTAGCAAGAAAGGTCATAAAATGGGGCAAAACTCAATAAATGTCTCACTTAACAACAGAAATTTGAGGCTCATTTGTGAGTATAAGTCGAGGACTACCTGTACTTCATTAACCGAAGTAACATACAATGTGGTAAATAAGTAAATCTATAAGCAGGGTTGTCCCGCCCCCCAACTACCCTTTGAGTTAATGGGCACTGTTGCAGAATCAAACAGAATCAACTGACTAAGCAACATGTTTGTCATTGTGTGTCTTGTGAGATGGAGGTAAACTTTCATTTTTTTTTCAGGCTGCAAAACCTGTTGTTAAATAGATCAAGAGGCAAAGGCCTAGTGATAGAAAATTGAATGTTTCCCCTTTAGTATTGCACAAAACCTTATGAAGTTCTTGTTGCGTACTGGGTTCAGCATTCATAGAAGGAGATGGTGTAGGTCAAACAGGAACCATTTATTTACAAAGCAGGATCATTTACAGCAATAGGCGAAGCTTACTGCAAACTCCCTCAACACTCAAACAACCGGAATAGACTGAACCGCTGTACTGTGCAATGCGCATGCTTATATACAGTTAGCCACTAGGTGGCAGCCAATAGGCAATCGAGGTTTCCCCAGGTATTTGTTTGTTTGTTTGTTTATCATGCTTTCCCTCTAAAAATGAAAGCATTCACAATTATTCAGTTTCATAACCCATTGAATGAAATAGCCAAATCAAGAAGCAAATCATCTACTGAAGAACCATCCTGAGATATTAATTAATAAATTGGAATTTATAGCATTGTGACAAGATTCACAGCTCAACAAAAGAAAACAGGTTTTCTATATATCTCTTACATTTCCAGTTAGAAGATAGCTAGCAAGGTAGATGAAGTATTTCTGCTTAGGATTCTGGAATTTTATTATTGGATCAGTTATATATTCCTATAAGCCTCCTGTCCCCAGATTCTGTTAACTCCCATAGAGCTTGGAGCAAGGTTGAGCTCCCTATCTGAAATGGACATTCTTGCATTGCTTTTAGATTGGTCTCATAAGGTTTTGGATTCTCAGGAAGTGATCAGAGATTCAACACACCAAATCCTTTTTTATATCTTCTCTTTTTTGTTTAATTTGTAACATAAGCAAGATAAGAAGTATTTCCTTCAGCAATGCACATTTTTGTAACTTGTGTGCCATTTAAACTCAACTGTGAATGTGTTTTAAAGCTTTTTAAAGCCCTGAAGACTCACCTAATCCATCTGACGGGTCTGACCTAGCTGTGCCCTTGTCCTCCTGTTCTCAATTTTGGGATTTTAGATGGGGTTTTTAAAATATTTTTAGTAAATTTTACATCTTTTTTGGCCTGATTTAATCTTTATAATTATGCTTTTATTGTCTGTATTATAAATGTGTTTTATTTGGTCTGTTGGCCACCCTGAGTCCTCTGGGAGAAGGGCGGGTTATAAATAAAATTCTTAATTCTTATTCTTTTAAAATGTCTTTTAAATATTTTTTAATGTTGATTTGTTGTGAGTCGCCCTGAGTCCTAGGAGAGGGGCGGCATACAAATATAACAAACAAACAAACAAATAAATAAATACATTGTTTAAACACATTGTCCCTGCTCGTCTTTCACTATCATATGGCAGGTTTGTGATAAGTGGGCAGTAAAACAATTCTTTTTCCATTCAAGCATTTCCAAGTTACGTAGTGGCAAAGTAAATCTTCTTTTTCTGGTAAAGTCTATCCTATTATGTATATACTGATTTCTAGAACCTCCCTGCCTTCTTTCTTTTTGACAGTCCGGGGCCAACAATATACAAGGAGCAGGTTGCAGAAGATTAGGGATTATTCAGATTAGACACGAAGAGAGTCAGTGCCTTTAACCAGCATACAAATCAAACCAAGAGTCTTCTAATAACGATTGCAATTGAGCGGAAGTTTGCTACATCCCTGGAAATTTTCAACGGAGAATTCAGTAAGTCAAACGAGATCATATTCATTTCCTCCACAACGGAATAAGAAGTGGGTTGGAACTCTGCATACCAAATGCCAAGGATAGGCTGAGGAGGAAAAACATAGCCTAGCTATTCAGTTGTGGAATTGGAACAACGCAGCTTTGGTGAGGTTGTGTCATCGGCATAGAACTATGTGGAAAATAACCTTTGATTTACTCTAATAAGAAGCAACATTCACATTTAGAAAGTGGTTGAACAATGCCTATCAACATAAATATTGGATAGACTGTGATGGGAGAGGGGAGGATATGTCCTTGTATGGCACTCTTTTTTTGAGGATTGCTGCTGTGCAAAATGCCATTGATATCTCACTGAATATGGAATTGTCCTTCTGTAACATTATCATTAGCTACAGAAGTCAATGAACCAGAGCGGAGTCAGCTAGCTTTTCCAATAGCCTCTCCTGGGGGAATTGAATGAAAATCTGCCTTCAAGTCACTGAAGGTGGCAGAGAGAGTCTCTCTGGGAAGGTCAGAGAATTTTTTGGCTAGACTTCCAGAGGGATTCCTGGACCAAAGACAGGAAAAAGTTGGTTTTTTCTACAGCTAAAACAGTTTCTTGAATCAGATAGTCCATCTGTTTTGTATATAAATGCCTGAAGTATATTTTACATGTTATGCTGAATAGGCTAAGCTCTCCTTAGTAAGTAAGAGCATTAATTACATCTGGGTGGCAATTTCAGAGCTAGCAGAATTTGATCTTGATCAGCTACACAAGTACATATCCTTTTCTGTATCTCCTCCTCCTCCCCCCCT
>JANHFO010003642.1:3675-13714 GCA_032468095.1 Pareas carinatus | reverse complement strand
TGTATACTATCATACACTCCAAGAGTCCATACTGGCATATAACAGGATTCAGCAACAATGGTGCCTTTACAACCTGTGGACTTCAACTCCCAGAATTCCTGAAACAGGAATTCTGGGAGTTGAAGTTCACAGATCATAAAGAGGCCGTAGTTGCCCACCCTGGCATATTCTCATTTCTATGAAGCCCCGCGCAATAGGTTAGACTGAAATTGTATGACTGCCTGGAATGCAATTGTTGATTTTCACGATTACCGAATCCAATTTACAGTTCCTTAGTCCTTCTGTTACATCATAGTCAGTTTTCTTAGCTTTCTTTGAAAGAAAATGGGCAAAGTATTGAAAATCTACTTAAACATCCACAGCTCTTTTCCCAGATTCAAAATTTCAGGATTTAACCGTCAAAAGTATGGCTATGAAACAAGCCTACTTTTACAGTTAAAAGTATGAATAAAAGTAATACAGGTAACCTTCGACTTATGATCACAATTGACCCCAAAATTTCTGTTGGCGAGCAAAATGGTTGTTAAGTATGCTTTGCCCCATTTTATAACTTTCGTGCAGTTGTTAATAATGTGGTTGCTAAGTGAATCTGGTTTCTCATTTGACTTTGTTTGTCAGAAGGCGATCACATGACCCCAGAATATTGTCATCGTCATAAATTGTTGCCAAGTGTCTAAATTTTGAACATGTGACCAAGAGGATGCTGCAATCATTGTAAGTATGGAAAACAGTCCTAAGTCATTTTTTTTTAGTTTCATTGTAACTTCAAATGGTCACTAAATGAATTGTTGCAAATTGAGAACTAATGAAATGTTCAAGTCTTTTTTTTTTTTCCATGTTGTTCAGGAACTAAGACCTCCGGGGTTATTATAGTGGAGGAAAAATTCACATGGTTTAAATCTTTTTAATAGCTCAAATGATGTTTGGCATTTACAAGATAATGAGTAAATTGGGTTTCAGATTGTAACCACCATCAAATAGAAAATGCGGATTTCAACGAAGGATTGCTTTCAGTATGCAAATATAATCTGAGAAGAACATAGGAATTATTATTTCTCTGAGTCACAGAATTGGTTTTTCTAGCTCAAGTTTGCTCATTCTGACAAGTAATTTTTAAGACTGGAAAGCAGAAGCTTTCTCCGACACTTTTTCAGTCTTAATCTTCATATATATTTTTCTTATTATTCTTTGACTAGAGAGCAACAAGTTTTATGTCACCAAATTTCCCTATTCTGGCTATAGCCAGAATAGAATGGCAATAAAACTTTTAAATGGCCACATACAATTAAAATATCTTCCATTGCGCCAATCTTTGTTCAAAGATACCAAGAAAAAAATAGTATACTTTAATTCTGAGATAAGAAACTCATATATGAAAATTACCCCACTGTTCCTGGCTTATAATGGGACTATAAAGTCACAGTTTGTGATTTAACAGTTGAAATGTTCTCATCTTATTCCTGAAACTTATGCAAAAACAAAAGCAAAAATAAAAGCAAAAATCCTGTAGGCACTTAGAAATACAGTATAGAGACATTAGAAGAGACAAAGCTTCTTAATGAGAAGATACAAAATGCTAACTGTTTAACTGCCAAGCACCCACTCATTTGCCTGCCGGTCTGTCACTAGATCACAATAATCTATTTTGCCTTCAGAACTATCAGTTTAAAAACTAGTTGGATCAGCTTCTTGGAGCCCATAGGAATGGCATTTGCGAAACACTCTGTCAGATCTTGCTGCTTAATCAAAGTAATGCTGACAGAGATGCTCTGATTGGAAATACATGGGAGGGCACCAAAGGCAGGAAGTCAGGAGCCAATTAAAACTAAACTACATTAAATGATAAGCAAATGAGTAAGAGCTTCCCAGGAATCTATGCCTGGCATGTATGGCCCCCACTTCCCCCCTTTTTTAAAATTAAGTTTTTACATTGACAGAATCTCGCAATTCCAATCAACTCTTTGACAGAACCCTGCCCTGTTGCTGACAGAAGAGTCTATTTCTAGAAATGAGATACGTTGCAAAACATTTTGCAAAGCTCTGTGGCTATGCATTGAAGCATAGACTCTGAACCCTTCACCTCACAGAAGAACAACCTAAATAATAATAATAATAATAATCTACAAATAAGGAAGACACTAGAATGTACTTTCTGAGAGCAACCACCAAACTATTAAGGGATGAGGTCATGGAAAGAGGCTGAGGAAGAAGTAGACATTTTCCACAAAAGGGGACTTGGAGATTTAAAAAAACTGCTTTTCAACTCCCAGCAATTGGATAAGAGTGCATTTGTCATCGTTGTCAGCCATTCAGTTGTGTCCAGTTCTCAGCCACTCTAGGAAGCAGCACTCTCCATGCCCCTCTGTCTCACACTCCCTCCATCTGCCATGGCCATCCCAGTATCATCCTTTATAGGGTCCAGGTTGACTCTTTAGTCCTTTCTCTGCTGATCCATCCCAGCATGATTGACTTTTCGAGCAAGTCAGCTCCCATCACATGACCAAAGTATGACAGCCTCTATTTGGCAATCTTGGCTTCAAGTGATATTTTGGGTAAGGTTCTGTCTAGGACTGCTTTGTTATTGTTGCAGTCTGTGCAATGCATAATAGCCATTTCCAGCACAACAGTTCAAAAGCATTCATCTTTCAGATTTTTTTTTTTGCATATTTGTAGTTAAATACAATATGGAAACAACTAATGCAACAAATGTTGGAAGAAAAATCTGGTCCGGTTCCAATCTAGAAGATAGATGTTGATGAAATTAATTGGAAGCAGGCTGCATGAAAGGCGGTCTCCATTTTATTTAATAGACAGAAACAAACAGTGGCAGCAGCATGTTTCTGGGGTGGCTGATAAAATGGTGTTGTGAGTGGGTGGGCGTTTATACATTCTTTGGGTCTTTGTGATTAAGTTGCTTGTGCAACACTATGTCTTTTAATATTTTAATGGCTTTGCTAAATTAATATGGGGACATGTAGGGGTCATGACTGGCTCTGCAAGCAAAGGGGAAGTGCAAATTCTAGGTGTTTGTTTGAGTTAATCTTACCGGTTGTATTGTTTATTTGGAGTTCCTGACTGTCTTCTGCCTATGAATAGAGCAGCCCAGCTTTCTGAATGAATAAAAATATACCAAGCCTCTTCAGGCTTCCCATACCAGTATGGAACTGCTTTCTGCCTCTAAGTTGTTTTCACCTCTCCTTTATGGAAAATATTCTATTCTATCTCTTTTAATATTGGGAATAAAGAATATTTTCTTCTGGGGAGAGGAGAACTTCCCACAAAGGCATTGTTTGTGATCAAGAATATTCACAGATCAAGACCATGATGTCAATACAGTGAAGTGTTTTGTTAAACGTCATGAAGAATGCTGCCCCAGGGTATTTATGGGGGAGTGTAAGGGTCAAAATAGGCATGTAATCAATCCCATGCTCCTCTTTTAATAATGTCCAATGTGTAATGTAGGTTCAAAAGAGGTAGAACTTTGATCAGGTGGTCACATTTATTTCCTTGACTTTTCAGACCCCTTGATGAAAGAATCCTCCATTGTAGAAGATAGAGGTATGACTTTAGCTTCGGAAACAGCCTTTTTATATGTCTGATAGACCAGCAGGTTAATAGTCACTCTGAATATTTTTTAGGGAAAAAAAGATATCCATATCTCTGTGATATTTCACAACTCCACAAGATTCTAGTAATCTTTTGATATCTCGCACAGCATCCGTAAAGTAGATGGCATTTTGGCAACCTCACAAGAGATTGGGTCATTTTGGGTGGTGAAAATTTAAACCATCCTGTCATTACAGAAGATCCAAATGAATAGCAGTCACAGAGTATAGAGGTACAACCTGGAAAATTAATTTCTGTTTAAGACCGTAAGTAAAAACCCCAGGGCACAACAAAGAAATACCAATAAGAATCTAATGGCAACATGAGGCTTTTAGGGCTTGAAGTACTAATATGCTGTGACATAAAGATCTCAACTATACAGGAAAAGCCCCAGCATACAATATTAAATGAGATTTAAAATTGATGACATTAGCATTGATGATAACATGAAAAGTCAAATACCTCTTTGTTTAATTTATCACCAAACAAACACAAAGTGTGTTGCAGAAAGTGAGAAGATCCTGAGGGGAATGTTTGTACAAAACATTGTAAAAAGATGTATTACTTAATACCCACATCTCTGTAACATGAACCATTTGCAGTTTACTTCTAGTTTAAGTACACATATAACAGAATTACCATATGTGGGCCATGTCTAGAAGGCAGTATCAGATTTGGAGCATTTTTCAACATTTCACAACTCATTTTTTTTAACCAAGTTTCATTCAACAATCCACAGTTAGCTGAGTTTGTAAAAAACAGTATGCAGCATGTGATGTATTCCCATAATTCCAAGGGGAAACTCCCCCTGAGAAACACATATTTTGCTTTGAATGATTAGCAAAGCCAATCAGAGCTTTTTGACTTTTCAATTGACAGAGAACAATATGCAAAAGTGAATATAACTGTTAGGTAAAAGGAAATATCTTGCCTAGGTGATTTTTAGTTGTATTATGGCTGTAATATTTTTATGCTGGTTAAGTGAACAGCTGGCTGTTTATAGGTCTGAGAAGATGTAGTTGTATCCATTTTTTACAGATTAAAGACTTTGCTGCAGTTATTGACCAGACTCCCACTGGCAACACAAAATAGAAGATTAAAACATGCAGAATAAAATAAAATGTACAAGACAAATGACTCCATGGTCACTTTTCTTCTTTATTTGTCGAACAAAGGAATATTAAGATTAAAAAAACATAAACCATACATAATATTCCAGATAGCTTCTATCATAAATTTGTATAAAATTATTATAATGTTGGCAAACTTATTTTTTATTCCTTTCCTAATGACTCCCAACATGGAATTTGATTTGCTCACAATTGCTGCATGTTGGATTGAAGCTGTGACTGAAATTTATCTCTAGAAATAAGCATAAAAGCTGATACTGATATCTGAATCATATAAATTTAGTGTTGAAATATAAGAATAATTCATTCTCCAATACAGCAGAGCCAGTTCTGTTTCCCTTTGAAAAATGTTTTTGCAATGCGTAATAATATTTTAAATCTAAAAACCTGGTATTCCAGTTCTCTTCATCAGTTGGTTCCAGTGGAATGCAAACACTGATGAACAGAGTATAAATGACTTGATTTTGTTTCACCAATAGTTAATAGTATTCAGTACTCAGTAAATTCAGTGTGAGAATATTTATAACCACAGTTACATCACAAAACACAGGCGTCAGCGAAGTTAATCTCTCTTCTTCATTTGCTCCTTTCATAATCAATTGTTCGATCTGTCTTCAAGCTTGCATACGAATAGCAATAGCACTTGGACTTATATACCGCTCCATAGTATTTTGCAGTTATGTCTAAGTGGTTTACAGAATCAGCATATTGCCCCCAACAATCAGGGTTCTCATTTTACTGACCTCAGAAGAATGGAAGGATGAGTCAACCTTGAGCCAGTAATGATCGAACTTCTGGCAGTCAGCAGAGTTAGCCTGCAATACTGCATTCTAACCACTGCGCTACCATGGCTCTACAGTATATGACTTGTATTTGGATAATAATAAAGTCACGTTCTATCTCTCTTTGCTTCTTCTTATCTAGTATGCAGAATATTGCAATTTCAACAATTCTAGAGAATATAAGGAGATGATTTCTGAGAACTATGAAGTCCATATTATGTTTATCAATGACATTGAAACTTTACAAAAGCAAAATAATGTCTCTTCCTTGCCACTGCCCCAGACATGCAAGAAAACAAACTGTGACATTGCAGTCTGTCTCTGTTTCATTTTGCTCTCACTTATATAAATCAAATATGTGTGTACGAGAGAATTGGTACTTATATTTTGATACACTCACAGACTTTATTAAACTTGAAGATCAATTGAAATGTGAGAAGATAGACATTACTGTAGGTGAGTTCACATGTTTAATAGTTAAATCGTTCAATTAATATCATCTAATTAATGTCATATATATTTTTGTTCCCCATTACATATTAAACCTGCTTATGTGGCCCCCTCATCTTTTGCAATGGGGCTTCCATCCTGCTGTTTCAAGTCTCTTGCTCAATTAGAAATGGTCCATTTCTGCAATAAGCTGGAGACTATGAACCAACTTGGTCATTTTCATTAAACTTGTTTCACACTGCCTTCTATTAGAACAGAATTTCTTCAACACTTTGGTCAACTTTAATAAGCTTTCCATAGAACACGTTCACCTGAGAATTGGATCTTTCTAAACCTGACTGGTGATTTGTATCATTTCCTTGTCAAGAACTGTCAAGTTCAGCTTTATAAATATTTAACTTAGACCAATAGCTAGAAGTTGTAGCTGCTATATACTCTCATTTTATTAATGGCTAATGAGTCTCTTTTTATATGGCAGCGGAATCACACAATAATCAACAGTGAAAGAGGGATAGAATGTGGATAGAAAGTCGATGTTTTTAATATTTGGTATATAATTCATGCCTGAACTCTAATATATTGCGTGTTGTGCTCATTTGTTCAAAACCAAAATTTGCAGTGTAATTGGCAATTTGAGGTTTTAACTCGCTTACAACAGGACACATGTTTCAATCAATTTGACTCTAATCCCAAATCTTCCGATATGGAGTTTAGGAATGATGATTTAGCCCGGTGTTTAGCACAGTGGTGCTAGACAACAGCAATGCCAGAAAGAGAAAACGATTTGGGCACTTGGTCAGGAAAAAAAGTCCATTCAGGACTTCCGGTGGATGCTGCGGCATTGAAACAGCAAGCTCGGGGAACTCCCGAGGCGAGCTGCTTGACAATTAGTAGATCGGGTGAGTTTCAGCTCAGGAACCGAACCCCAATTTTTCCTGGAGAGGCAACGAAGAGGAGGGGGAGTTCTGTGGTCTCAGGGGAGATGGCGACCACCCTGGGATCAGGAAGAAACCTCTCAAAGATCTATAAAACTGGGCTGCGGAAATCACAGTGAACCGCAGACGGGCTGAGAAGCGAAAGATCAAGTGGTTTGAAATCCAAACCACAAAATGGCACAAATCGGCATACAGACGCCTGGGTGAGTTTTAAAGATTTTTACTACAGAAAAACTACCTAAGAAGATTTAGAATGGAATAATTACCCGGAAAGAGGGGGGAAATAGTGACTAAACACAGAAGGGTCTATGGACTTTTCCAAGTATTTTGAATTGAAATTGAACCATAGAAGAAGAAAAAGTACTGAGATTAATATTAAAACTTAAAAAGGTTTTGTTCCCATGTTCTTCATTGAAAAGTTTATACTTGTTTTGGATTTTTAAGAACTATGTATGTTTGAAAAGAAGTGAATTCGCATTTGGATTTTAAAAATACACGTGACACTGGAAAAGAGCAGCTGCAAGCTATTTTTGGAAGTAAAAGTAAACATTGGGACTTACAGGGAATCGAAAGTCTGAAGCATTGTTGCAACTGTATATTCTTACAATGACCAGCCAAAAGGGAAAAGACACTCAAATACTATCAATGGTGTTTTTACATGCTATGGGGAAAATGTTTCATAATTATGCCTGGGAAATTGATTTTTTGAATTTAAAAAGACTAATTTGGAAATGGTTACTGAATTTAAGAAAATAAACCAAAAATTGGATGAACAAAAAGACTTGCCTACACAAAAATTAAAAAGAGCTATTATAGAAAAAGTGGATATAAAATTGGGTGAAACCAGGGGGTTGCAACAACACTTTGAAGAATGGATGGAGTTCAAAGTGGAAAGATTGGAACATCATGCAAAACTTCAAAAAACTGTCCAGGCTGCCATGGAAAGACAAGAGAACTTTTAAAAAACAGTGTCAACTATACTGATCAAATTAAAGAATAATAAGAATAATCTCTGAGGAGATGCAATGATCTAACCAGAAGTACTTTTGGGGTATTGGAGAAAGATAAGAGGAGAAATGATTAGAAGATGAAGAGATATAGAAATAAGACTGGAATTGAAAGAAGTTCAAATATGGAAAATTTTGGAGAGATAAAAATATCGTAAATGAGGATTAATTTCTGGAAACCTTACTGGCAACTCAAGAAATAATCTAAATTTTGGATATTCATGTCAAATTAAAGTTTGAAATTAAAAATTTAATGTTAAAGTTGTTAAATATTACTATTTATTTTTGAGGATATTAAAAATTGAATTTGTTATGGAAAATAGATTTGATATACATGTAAAAATATAAGATTTCACTTTTTGGTTAAGGGGTATTAAAAGTAGATAAACTTTGTCATTCTTTAGGGACTTACTGTATATGAAGTACTTATAAAAATGTTAATAAGCCAGAAGGTTCAAGATGTTTAAATTGGCTTTAAAAAAAAGTTAACTGATGGAGTGATAAATTTCCCTTTTCTGTGAGAATATTGGTAAGATCATGAATAAAGTGCAAAAATATTATTGCAGGAGATCCTGAAAGACATGGGTGAAAACTTGAATAGATCAATAGATAAAAGTATTTTAAATATAGTTTTTTTTCTGCTGTTCTTTTTTCTTTTATATGTCAATTCTAGAGTTTTATGGATAAATCAAGATTGGAGTTCAATGACCATTGATATAATCAACTGAGGTTTTTTTGTCTTTTTTTTCTTAGAGTATGATATAAAATATGTTATTAACTAAGGAAGTGAATTTGCAGAGATGGTAAATAAGATTGTAGGAGTAGGTATGAAATAATAAAAAATGTCTGAAATGTATACCTGGTTGTCTGAGGTCAAACAAAAGATGCAACTGTTTTTGTTTTGTTTTGAAAAAAATAAATATTAATTTCCAAAAAAAAACAGTCCATTCAGCGGAAGGAAGTAGGGGAATATTGAATCGAGGGATTCATTGGCCTGGCCCCCAACTAGAGTGATCTTTCCTCTTGCCATCTTTTAAAGAGGTGGTGAGAATGAGGGAGAGCAGATTAGAGCAGGTGAAAGAGAGACTTATGAGAACTCTGTAGAGATGTCTGACAAAGTGGTTTCACCAGTCAAAAGATGATCTTAGAAATCAGTATATTAGTTTCTGCAAGTTATTTGTTTGTTTATTAAACTTACAAGCTGTCCATCTCACCCAAGGGAGACTCTAGGTGGCTTACTATCAATAAAATACTAAAATAGTAAATAGTAGTTTAAAACTGACCAAGATTGGGAGGAAGGAAGGAAGAGGCACATAGGGAAGAGGTGGGGTCTTCTCTATGTTTTTGACTATAAGCGAGGCATGAAATATAATAATGTGAAAATGTTCTTTTTTTCTGCTTCATTATCTCTCCGTATATGTCCACTTCTCTACCCTTTTGACCTTTAAAAGAACAATATAAAATCAAAAGACCCTTTCCATGATTGGCGTAACATTTACATCGTGCCCTTTGTATCTTTTTTCACCCTGTGAGCATAAATCCAGATAAAACCATTAATACTCTGCAATAAAGCAACAAATGAAGTCTCTAAACATACCAATCACAGACTTATTGAAGCCACCATAAATGTCAGTCTTAGACATCCAGCATGTCTCTCAACGCACAGTCAAATATAACTAGCCACTACTCCAATCTCAAAAGCTGGAGTGGCGTAGTGGTTGGAGTGCAGAACTGCATTCTACTTCTGTTAACAGTCGTCCGCCAGTAAGTTCAACAGTTCGAGTCCCACTAGTTCAAGGTTGACTCAGCCTTCCATCCTTCCGAGGTCGATCAAATGAGGACTCAGATTATTGAGGGCAATATGCTGATTTCTGTAAACCGCTTAAAGAGGGCTATAAAGCACTGTGAAACAGTATATAAGTCTAACTGTTATTGCTAAAAGCAATGCAGCACTCAACCTTTGCATGACATGCAATTTGTATGACATGCAATTTGTCAATTGCCATCTGCTGGTAAAGCAAAGGTCCTTGTGTTGGCTCCAAAGGCTCTGCTGGAGAAGCAGAGGTTCCTTGCTGTCTATGGGAGCCTCCTAGTCAAGCCAGAGGCTCCAGGGTGTCTGACCCTAATTG